>JBAMMX010000026.1:0-112250 GCA_037126225.1 Dillenia turbinata
ACTCTCTGAGTTTGATTCGTTTTCAGCTGATGGAGCAACGGAGGAGAGTTCCGTTAAGTTTTTCGAGTTCTGGACAGCCCACCCTCATTATCAGGAGATGGTGTCGGAGGCTTGGGCAGTGGATTATCATGGTACTCAGATGTATCACTTATACAGGAGGTTGAAAGGTTTGAAACTAAAATTGAAGCAGCTAAACCGTCAGGAGTTTAGTGACTTATCCGCTCGAGTTCAGGAGGCTCGACAGTGTTTGGTTCGGATCCAACAGGGGTTCTTGTCTGGCGATGGCCGTGAGTTGGGGGAAGCTGAGAGATCAGTTGTTGCTCGGTATTATACTCTCTTGAGTATGGAGAAGAGTATGTTACATCAGAAAGCTAGGATCCAATGGCTTCAGTTAGGAGATTGGAACATTACTTTTTTCTTTAATTCGGCTCATCAAAGGCACAATCGAAATTCCATTTGCTCTTTAGTTACTGAGGATGGTATTCGGATCACTGATTTGAATGATATTCAGAAGATAGCAGTTGATTACTTCAGGGGTCTATTCTTGAGCAGATCTAGGGATGGTGAGTTAGATTCCGGTACTATTTCTTCCTTTCTCCGAGGATGGCTATCTGAGGTCTAAATTTGCACATTAGAGAGCCCAGTGATGGAGTCAGAGGTTCGGGAGGCTATGTTCTCTTTGGGTAGGCATAAGGCGCTGGGTCCGGATGAGTTCAGTGTTGAGTTCTTCAGATCCAGTTGGAATACTATGGGTCTGAATGTCACGAGGGCGGTTTTGGATTTTTTTTGCTTCTGGGAGGCTTTTTAAGGAGGCTAATGGCACCATCATTACTCTAATCCCGAAGAAGGATAACCCGACATCTTTATCAGATTTTTGACCTATTTCGTGCTATAATACGATTTATAAGTGCATCTCGAAGATCATTGCAGCAAGGGTGAGTCAAGTGCTTCCTAGTATTATTGGTAGTGAGTAGTCTACGTTTGTGAGGGGGAGGAGGATTGGGGATAATATCCTTCTTGCCCATGAGCTGCTTCATGGTTATCACCTGAATCGCAGTTCCCCCCGTTGTGCAATAAAGGTGGATATCATGAAAGCCTATGATTCAGTGGAGTGGGATTTTCTCCGGATGGTTTTAGAGTGTGTTGGCTTTCCTTCTTGGTTGATCGATCGAATTATAGAGTGTGTCTCTTTGGCGAGCTTTGTTGTTTCGATTAATGCGGAGTTGACTAATTTCTTTCAGAGTTCAAGGGGTCTTCAGCAGGGAGACCCGATGTCCCCCATGCTCTTCGTTCTAGTTATGGAGGTCTTCTCGAGTTTGATGTGGTGGATTTCTAAAGGGCCTCACTTTGAGTTTCATTGGAGATGTTGGGAGGTTAGTCTATCTCATCTTTGTTTTGCGGATGATTTAATGCTTTTCTCTCTGGGATTTTCATCTTCGGTTCAGAGTATCTTGTATGGGTTAGCTCAGTTTAGGATGCTTTCTGGTCTTCGAATGAACCCGCAGAAAAGTGAGATCTTTTTTGGAGCTGTGGATCAGAGGGTCAGGGAGGAGATCTTGAGGATTTCAAGATTTCGTCAAGGCCACTTGTCTATCCAGTATCTGGGGGTTCCTCTTTTGTCTACTCGGCTCTCAGTTTCGAATGTACTCAGTTGGTCCAGCGTATTTCAATTCGAATTCAGCATTGGATGAGCAGACGTTTATCCTATGCAGGTCGATTATAGCTGGTTAGCTCTATTCTGTTTTCGATCCAAACTTTTTGGTCATCTATTTTTCTCCTTCCAAAGGTGGTATGTAAGGAGATTGAGCATATGATGTCGAGGTTCTTATGGGCTGGTCCATCATTAGACTGCCATAAGGCCAAGGTTGTTTGGTCGATTGTGTGTCGTCCTAAGGAGAAGGGGGTCTTGGGTTGAAGTGGGTCACTAATTGGAATAAAGTGACCTTGCTAAAGCATATTTGGCAAATCCTTTCTGATCCAGAGGAAAATGTTTGGTCTCGTTGGGTTCGGAGATATCTTTTGCGGGGTCACAGCCTGTGGTATGTCAGAGTGCCGGATAGATGTTCTTGGATTTGGAGGAAGCTTCTATCGTTACGTCATCTAGTTAGGGAGCCTGTTGCTTAGAGGATGGGTGATGGGAGTCAGATATCTTTCTGGTATGATGACTGGTCTCCTGTAGGTCCTTTGATAGAGGTCTTGGGGAGACATTCCATGGAGAGGTCAGGATTTCCTGCTAAGTCGTCTGTTCGGGATGTGTTTTCGAGCGTCACTTGGATTGAGTATATGCAGCGTCGTGATCAGCGGTTTTTTAGGCTTCAGCGAGCTTTTTGTGACCGTTTTTAGGATCTTATTTCGGAGACTTATTGGTCATCTTCCTCTATTTGTGATAGACTCGAGTGGACGATCAACTCCAGTGGTGAGTTTTCTATTGCGTCGGCTTGGGAGTACCTCAAAAGTTCTTGTCCTCGGGTTCAGTGGGTGGACATAGTCTGGTCCTTAGGGGCGATTCCCCGATTTGCAATCATTGTCTGGTTAGTGTTCATGGAGCGATTTCAGACGAGCGACTTATTGTTCAGACTTCGGCTTTCGACTTCCTCGACTTGCCATCTCTATGGTTGTCGGAGAGAGACTATTGATCACCTCTTCTTTCGTTGTTCCTTCTCGAGAGAAGTTTGGAGATTAACTATTGCGCATCATGTTCCGTTGTCTTTTCCTATTTCTTGGTCAGGCATTTAAGATACTCTATTGTCTCATACAAGACATCTTGGAGCAAGACCTTCAAATGCCTCCTCAGTGCTTGTATTTATTATATACGGATGGAGAGCAACAAGAGAAGGAGAGGTGAGTGTCAGTTACCCCCTCAGACCGTTGCAGCTTTTGGTAGAGTAATATTACCATCAGTTGATTCTAGGTTTTAGATCTCTCATTGCAGATCGTTTATTTTCAGGTTTCTCGGGGTTTGTTCGAGACCCTGTTTCCCCTTTCTTTTAGTATATAAATGCTTTTATATCAAAAAAAAAAAAAATCCTAAACCCTAAACCCGAAATCCTAAACCCCAAACCTAAACCCGAAACCCAAAACCCTAAACCCTAAACCCTAAACCCTAAACTCTAAACCCTAAAAGTTTGCAAAAACAATCGATTTCTTTGCGAGTACGGTGTTTTTCAGAATTTAATTTAGCTTGTAATTTAAATTCATTACAAAGAAAGAGTCCTTCTTTCTTTATAAATAGGAATAATTCACCCCATGACATGGTTTCAAAAGTAATGTTCTCGTTTCCTACAAGATCTCTCATTTTATTATGAATCCTTCATCCAAAGAGTTTTGGAAGAAATGCAATTTATCTTTCTTTCTAAAATCCTTTTGTTTCAATCATTTCGTTTTAAAACTAATGCTAGGAATGTATCTTGATACCATCGATAATCACTTAGACTAGGATATCTAAGATTTGTAAGAATAATTTGAGAATTTTCTAATTCTTCTTGTGGATTTCCTATAAAGGAATGACCAATAACTACTATTAAATATTCAGTAATTATTGGTTGTTTGTGAATATATCCTTATTCATTTTCAATAGGAATTTTATAATTTAATATTTCTAATTTTTGTTCTAGAGTTAGAAAATTATCCCACCAATTTTTTAATTGATCTGTAAATCCTGAAATTAATAATTTTGCTATATTAGCATCATTTTGATGTTGTAATGAGTATGTCATTCTAGCCATACCCATTTGTTGTAATGTATTCATTTTTTCATAATCTGATTTTCCATTTAGATTCCATTCATAGACAGTTTGTCCATCATAATGAGTAGCTTTAAATGTGTTTCTTTCTTCAAATTGAATATCAGCCGTAGTTGCCCTTGGATAGTAATTTTTTTGAGTATAATTTTTTATTTTATTTATATTTAATGTAGAAGATTCTTGAGGAAAGATTTCTTCCATTTGAGATATTCTTTTATTAAGATCTTCTATGTATGAATCACTTTGATAAGAAGAACTTTCTTTTGTTGCACTTATTTGTTTTATATTATTAATTTTTCCTTGCATTCTAAGGATTTATTAATTTTTGAAAGGAATGTTGAATGGGTTTCAATGAGTTATTTTTCTTGATTTCTTTCAAGAGTTCTTGGTTTAAATAAAGAGGTTTCAATTACAAGTTTCCTTAATTATAGAGATGACTCTATAATTAAGAGAGATTTTTGAATAGTAGTAAAAGTAGATGAAATATCAATATTTAATTTTTCTAATCTATCTACTTGATTAGAAATTTATTCTACTTGACTAGAAACAGAATGAAGTAATTGATTTGTGTAATTATTTTGTTCATAAACATTTTTAATGTCTTCTAATTTAGCCATTTCTGAACCAGTTCCATCAGCTCTACCTATCTTAAATGGTTCTGCTTTTAATTTAGTATTTTCTACTTGAATTTTTATATTTTGTAAAGGAGGATGAATAGAATTAATAACCTGATCATTTTCTAATTTCCAAGTTTTTGTTAATAAAACATTAATAGCTTTGAGTGGATATGAATATATTTGTATATTTTTAAATTGATTTTGTATAAAATCATATAGATTTATATTAATACATTTATTATTAATATATTTAACCCAATCTTTTTTAATTTTCATTTGAATAGCTTTATCTAAGCTTTCAAAATATTGTCTCTTAAAATTATTTTCTTTAAGAAAATATTCTTGAACTAAAGTTTTGTAATTAGCTTTGAATTTTGTAATATTATTTATAGAAAAAAAAAATTGCCTAGTAGGAGATTCTATTCTAGATGAAATAGTTGAATTAGCAGTCTTATAAACTGTTTGATAACTATTAATTTCAAAAGCAGGAAGTTCTGAAATATTAATAGATAAAGAAGTAAAAGGTCTAGAAGAGATTGGAAGTTTAACAATAATTTTGCCTTCATTATCTTCTTTCATTTCTTTTATTGAATGTTGTGTAATATCTCTAGGAGGTTGTGGATTTTGTATTAATAATTGTTGGGGAATTGTAATTTCACTCCATTTTAATCTTTTAGGAATATATGTTGATGAATTAGTAGAATTGACATCTAATATTAATAATATTGTTTCATCTTTCATAGATGGTTGTATTAAAATTTTAGAATTTAATTAATGACTCATTAATCTAAAATATACTTTGAATAATACTGTAAAATATTTGCCATAAGGTCTAAATATTTTTCTTTATTGGGAATATGAAATCTAAAACTAATGAATCCATTATAATAGGATCATAAAGATCTAATGAAAATTGAGAAGAACAATTAAAATAAATAGGACCATTACATATGTTAGATTGAATAATAGCAAGTAATGAAGTTTTATATTTAGGAAATCTAGAATCTCTTAATGCTATGAATACAGGACTATTAATGCCTATATGAAATAAAGGTTTTAATACTATTTGAGTCAATCCAATATGCATATATCGATGACCCTTTTCAATATATTTTTTAACACTTATATTATCTAATAATGAAATGGTTGTATGTTCTTGATTAATTAAAATAGTTTCTTCATGAATTTTTATAGATAATGCAGTTGAATAATCAAATTTACCAATTGAATAAATATTTTCAATTTTTTCTTTAGGAATAGTCCAATTATTATAATCTATCGGTGCATGAATGCTTGATGAATGCACGATCTTCTCTGATCTAGTATTAGAACATTTAAATAATTCTTTTAATCTTAAAGCCATAAATAATAATTAAATTTAAATTACAAACTTAATCAAATAATGATATTGATATAATCTTGATACAAGACGGGAACACTACCGGGAACACCCTTCCCTTGAGCTTACCAACGGCTTTACGCTTACCAACGCCTTCAACACCAATATTACAACAATAACAATATTATTTTAAGAATGTAAAGATAATTTAATTGTTGTTTATAACTTTAAAAAGAAAAGAAAAATTTAAAGTGGCTCTGATACCAAATGAAGAGTAGGATCGGGGAAATATAAAAATGATAACTAAAGTCAAAATTAAATTAAAATTAAAGCAAGCAAGAACATAAAAGAAGAGAAATATAACTTATAGAAACACTGAAAGTTTTATTTCATAAAGAGAGAGAGGATACAAAAACTGAAGAAAAGAAAATTTTTGCTCGTAAGTTGAGCAAACAACAAACACCTATCTATACAAACTAAGAAACAATATTAAGTAGCTTTTACGTAAGCTACTTTTGACAAAATATAAAGATATAAAGTAGCCTTTAGTTTTTCAAAGCTACCTTTTGACAAAATAATACAAAATGACAAAAAAATTAAATTACATGACATAAAGAAGTCTTTAAAGCTACTTTTTGACTTTTTAATACAACTAACCAAAGACTTTTGTTACAAAGCAACAAAATGAAAATTACATACTAAAATATTTTGAATACTTGATTGGTGAAAAGCCAAGTGCACCATAAAAAGTAATCTTGAATAGTAAGTTGAATGACAACTATCAGGGATAGCTATAAAGTCTTCAAATCACAAGATCTATAATCCGCTTCTTTAATAATGAATGATAGAGAATGTACACTTTCTTTTTATCGAACCAATAGATGTAGCCCTCGTAATTGAAAGTAAGATTTGCTTTCTTGAGTGCTGAATTGATATTTTGAATGGATTCTTCATTAATCTTTAATTTTCTCTTGAGTCGGTGAAGCTCAAGAAACGTCATGATCTGGCAGTCTTGAATTAAAAAGCTAGCTGAGATAGCTTTTCTTGTAATCTTCGAATATTATGAATGCAAACTTGTCTCCAATTAATGACATCTTCAATAGTATGAAGTTCTAATCTCTTAATTACTTTAATTAATCGATCGAGAACTTTGACTTCGAACTGAAGATCTTTAATTTGTTCTTTAAGACAAAGTTTGATTAACATATATAAAATTAGAGTAGGCAATCAAAATGAATATATTGATACATTAATTCATCAATGTCTAGACAAATTCGAATGAATAAGTCTTGATTTCAATTTTTAATAAAAACATTTCATATTTTAAATCATGAAACATCTTCATTAAAAATTAAAAAAAAAAAAATTGAGTATCAGGAATAGTCGACTCATCAGATTTAACTGATTGAGCTTCTGAAGACCATTTAGATAGGAATTTAAAAATTGATTTTGAAGATCATGAGTAGATTGAAGTAGAAATAAAAGATATGTATTAATAGTTGGCTGAGAAGTAGAGGCCTTTTGAACAATTTTTTTAGGAGTGGTAGGAATTGAAAAATACTCATTAATTTTCTGGGGAGTACAACTAGCAATAGATAATTTATTCCACCATCTTATTTTATATTCTCTAATTAATGATAAAGGATAAAGCGAAAGAATTGCTTGAAAAGTTTTAAAAGACCAACAAGTAATCCAAAGAATTTTGAAATATAAACAAAAGAAAAATAATTTCTCAAATGACTCATTATTTTGAGCAATTGAAGAAAAATGTTGAAATGAATTTTGAAATTGAGTAGGGAAAATATTTATAATTAAGCCAAAGTAATGCCACCAATCAAAAAACCAAATAGGAATATTAATATCACAATTAACATCAAAACATATGAACCATGAATGATCAAATGGTCTAAGATAAAGACACCTATACCAGGCTTTAATATAATCATGATAATTAAATGATTTTGCAGGATGACTTAATGATAATGTTTTTTCATGATATAAACTTTTGAATTTTTCTTCCCATGCCTGAAATGTAATAATTCTTTTAATGACCAATTTTGAATAAGCAATTCGTGAATAATCTTTTTCATCATAATGATGTTGAATTTTCACAGAATTGGTTTCAAGTAATATAATTTCATAATATTCTCTATCTTTGAGAACATTGTCAACAAACCAAAATATATTTGTAGGAAACTATCTTTTAATATATTCGTTTAATGTTGAGATTTCAAGAATATCTGAAAATGAAGCTGTAATGTTTCAAAATGAGATTTAGTGAAATAATAATTATCACTGTTAGACTCATTTTTAGTTTTCTTCTTATTCTTCTTTTTTGAATTATTAGAAGAAGAAGAAACTTCTTGTTCAAGAATTTTTAGAGAGGCTACCTGTGAATAGGTAAGAGGACGAAATTCAGAAAGTATATGAAATTTGTTTGAAAATTTAGAAATGTTTAAATTGGGAGAATTGACCTTTATAGAGGAATTGGGTTTAGGAATGGGATTAGCATATTTTTGTTGATAATCTTTAATGGAGATGAATTTATCTTTGCTCATTGTCTTGAAAGAAGAATAAACAAAATTTATATTTTTAAATTTATCAAATATGATAATCATGATGATTTTCCTGGAAGACTCTAGTAAGGAAATCAGGTAATGAATTAGTGTTTTCTTTAATGTATTCTATATCAAAATCAAATATTAACAATATATCTTGTCATCTTGCAAATATTTATTTTGAAACTAGATTTTTAACATCTTTAAATAAAATCTCTTTAGTACTTTTGCAATCAGTTCGTAAAAGAAAATGTTTGTAATAAAGATTATCTTAAAACTTAGTAATGCAATTAACTATTGCTAAAATTTCCTTTTTAACAGTTAAATATTTTAATTGAGCTGGATTCCATTTTTCTGAATGAAATCAAACCAAACTTTTTTTATTATTAAATTTTTGCTTTAATATACATCCATATCCTATATCTGAAACAACAGTTTCTACTATTAATAATGCTTGAGGATGAGGAAGAGAAAGACAAGGAAGACTTTTGACTTTTTCTTTTAAATATTGAACTTTTTCTGTATGAGTTTCAATCCAGATAGAGGAATTTTCTTTAATTGATCATAAAGAATAGCACAATGCTTTCTTAAATTAGGAAAGAAATCTGCTACATAATTCAAACAACCAAGAAATCTTTCTAATTGATTTTTATTTTTAATTTCATCTGAAAATTTATCTGCAAATTCCAGAGATCTATTAATGTGAGTAATGGTGTTGTTTTTAATGTCATGACCCAAAAATTTTATTTGAGTTTGAAATAATTTTAATTTTGACTCATAAACAACTAAGTCATTTCTTTTAATAATATTTAAGAAAATATTTAAATGTTTAATATGTTGATCAATATCTTTTAAATAGACTAAAATATCGTCAATATATACTATTGTAAAATGAGAATAATGGTTTAATATAACATTCATAATATTTTGAAATTCAGAAAGAGCATTTTTAAATCCAAAAGGCATCATGTTTCATTCATAATGTAAGGATATTGTTCTTTTATTTGAATTTGTCAAAATCTTGACTTTATATCAAATTAGAAAAGATATTGGTATCAAATAATCTATTTAATAAATCTCTCTTATTAGGAATTGGGCATCTTATCCATTGTAATATCTTATTTAATGGTTTGTAATTAATAACAAACTTAGAGATACCTCGTTCTTTTTCTACTTGATTATTAATATAGAAGGCTGCACAACTCCAAGAACTCTTTGAAGAACGTATTAAACCTTTATCTAAAAGGGATTGAATTTTCTTTTTGCATAATTCTAAGTAATCTTTATTCATTTGAATAGAACGAACTTTTGTAGGAATATCTTTTTCATTAAATTTTTTAATATAAGGAAATTTTATCTCATGTTTCTTTCTATTCCAAAAAGCATGAGGAAGCTTAGAACAAACTTGAGTCTTAAATGAATTTTCTATTTCTTTAGTTTTGTCTTGAATTTATTTAGTATTTAATTGTTCTTGAATTCAAATATGTTTCAAGTCCTCTTTTAAATATCTAATTTGTTTCTTTAAATATGATATATTGTTTATTTGTTGATGAATAACATTATTTTTTAATAAATTAATGTCCCTTTGATGTAAAGGAGATATGAATTTAAATTGTAATTCATTTCCTAAAATATTTGCTTTAATTTCATCTTTATCTACTTGAAATGGATAAAGTAAGGTAATGAAAGGAGTTCCTAAAATCATTTTTTCATTTAAATTTTTAACTAATATGAAGATACTTTTTAAATAGTAATTGTTATTACAAATATATCCATTATTTAATTTATAATCTACTTGCAGAGGAGTTCCATCTGTAGTTATTAATTTTTCATTAGTTCTTTGTAAATGTTTAGAATGAATTGTTCCTAATCTTAAACAATTTTGACCAGCTCTTGTGCCTAAAAGAGCTTTAAATTTAATAGTTTCATTTTTAATTTTTAAAGTAATGTGAACATACTATTTTTGAAATTGAACTTTACTTAATACATTTATAAATTGTATAACAAATTCATCTATTTTAGAAATAATAGGTTCTATATTAATTTCTTCATTAATTTCTTCTTCTAATTTATTCATTAATATTAACATTTCTAATTCTAAATCTTTTTGTTCTAATGAATAAAGTTTTCTTTTAATACTTTGAATTTTAGATTTTAATTCTTTAATTTCATGATTTATATTATTTGTAATATTTAATTTGAATCTAGAGGTTACTGGTATTGATGAATATTTTTCAAATAGTTTATTAATACTAAAAGGTTCCATAATTTTTCTTTGCGAGTACGGTGATTTTCAGAATTTAATTTAGCTTGTAATTTAAATTCATTACAAAAGAAGAGTCCTTCTTTCTTTATAAATAGGAATAATTCACCCCATGACATGGTTTCAAAAGGAATGTTCTCGTTTCCTACGAGATCTCTCATTTTATTATAAATCCTTTATCCAAAGAGTTTTAAAAAACCTGCAATGTATCTTTCTTTCCAAAATCCTTTGTTACAATCATTTCATTTCAAAACTAATATTAGGAATGTATCTTGATACCATCGATAATCACTTAAACAATGACATCTAAGATTTATAAGAATAATTTGAGAATTTGTTAATTTTTCTTGTGGATTTCCCACAAAGGAATGACCAATAACTACTATTAAATATTCAGTAGCTGTTGGTTGTTCGTGAATATTTCCTTGTTTATCTTCAACAGGAATTTTATAATTTAATATTTCTAATTTTTGTTCTAGAGTTAGAAAATTATCTCACCAATTTTTTAATTGACCTGTAAATCTTTAGAATGCTTAGCTTTGCAAGGAAAAATTAATAATGTAAAACAAATAAGTGCGACGGAAGAAAGTTCTTCTGATCAAAGTGATTTATACATAGAAGATCTTAATGAAAAAATATCTCAAATAGAAGAAATCTTTACTCAAGAACCTTTTACATTAAATATTAATAAAATAAAAAATTATACTCCAAAAAATTACTATCCAAGGCCAACTCTGGATGATATTCAATTTGAAGAAAGAAACACATTTAAAGCTACTCATTATGATGGACAATCTGTCTATGAATGGAATCTAGATGGAAAATCTGATTATGAAAAAATGAATACATTACAACAAATGAGTATGGCTGGAATGGCATACTCATTACAACATCAAAATGATGCTAATGAAGAATCAATTCAAAATATCTATTCAGCACTCAAGAAAGCAAATCATACTTTCAATTACAAGGCCTACATCTATTGGTCCGATAAAAAGGTGTACGTTCGCTATCATTCATTATTAAAGAAGCGGATTGCAGATCTTGCGATTTGAAGACCTTATAGCTGTCTCTGATAGTTTTCATTCAAGATTACTTTTTACAGTACACTCGGCTCTTCACCAATCAAGTATTCAAAATATTCTAATATGTAATTTTCATTTTGTTGCTTTGTAACAAAAGTTTTTGGTTAGCTGTATTAAAAAGTCAAAAAGTAGCTTTAAAAACTACTTTATGTCATGTAATTTAAAGTTTTTGTCTTTTTGTATCATTTTGTCAAAAGGTAGCTTCGAAAAACTAAAGGCTACTTTATATCTTTATATTTTGTCAAAAGTAGCTTACGTAAAAGCTACTTAACATTGTTTCTTAGTTTGTATAAATAGGTGTTTGTTGTTTATTCAACTTACGAGCAAAAATTTTCTTTTCTTCAGTTTTTGTTTCCTCTCTCTCTTTGTGAAATAAAGCTTCCAATGTTTCTGTAAATTATATTTCTCTTCTTTTATGTTCTTGCTCACCTTAATTTTAATTTTATTTTTGATTTTAGTTATTATTTTTATATTTCCCCGATCCTGCTCTTCATTTGATATCAGAGTCACGTTAAATTTTCCTTTTCTTTTTAAAGTTATAAACAACAATTAAATTATCTTTACATTCTTAAGATAATATTGTTATTGTTGTAATATTGGTGTTGAAGGCATTGGTAAGCGTAAAGTCGTTGGTAAGCCAAGGGAAGGGTGTTTCCGATAGTGTTCCCATCTTGCATCAAGATTATTTCAATATCATTATGTGATTAAGTTTGTGATTTTAATTTAATTATTATTTATGGCTTTAAGATTAAAAGAATTATTTAAAGGTTCTAATACTAGATCAGAAAAGATCGTGCATTCATCAAGCATTCATGCACCTATAGATTATAATAATTCGACTATTCCTGAAAAAAAAATTGAAAATATTTATTCAATTAATAAATTTGATTATTCAACTGCATTATCTATAAAAATTCATGAAAAAAACTATTTCAATTGATCGAGAATATACAACCATTTCATTATTAGATAATATAAGTATTAAAAAATATATTGAAAAGGGTCATCGATATATGCATATTGGATTGACTCAAATAGCATTAAAACCTTTATTTCATACAGGCGTTGATAGTCCTGTATTCATAGCATTAAGAGATTCTAAATTTCCTAAATATAAAACATCATTACTTGCTATTATTCAATCTAACACATGTAATTGTCCTATTTATTTTAATTGTTCTCCTCAAGCTTCATTAGATCTTTATGATCCTATTATAATGGATTCATTAGTTTTAGCTATTCATATTCCCAATAAAGACAAAATATTTAGACTTAAAGGCAAATATTTTGCAGTATTATTCAAAGTATATTTTAGATTAATGATTCATCAATTACATCCTAAAAGTTTAATGCAACCATCTACAAAAGATGAAACAGTATTATTAACATTAGGTGTTAATTCTACTAATTCAGCAACATACATTCCTAAAAGATTAAAATGGAGTGAAATTACAATTCCCCAACAATTAATGATACAAAATCCACAACCTCCTAGAGACATTGCACAATATTCAATAGAAGAAATTGAAGAAGATGATAAAGGCAAAATTATTATTAAACTTTCAATCTCTTTTATACCTTCTACTAAACCCTAAACCCTAAACTCTAAATCCTAAAAAATCCTAAACCCTAAACCCTAAACTCTAAATCCTAAACCCTAAATCCTAAACCCTAAACGCTAAACTAAACCCTAAATCCTAAACCATAAACCTTAAACCCTAAACCACCCTAAACTCTAAAGACTAAATCCCAAACTCTAAACCCTAAATGCTCAACTCTCAACGCTTAACGCTCAACTCAAAAACCCTAAAACCTAAGCTCTTTCTATGTTCAATATTGCACTTTTTAGAATTCTTCAATTAATGCATCATCTAAATCATTATCTGAGTTGATGTTAGAGAGATGTACCTCATTGTCTTTCTCATCTTCCAAGGCCATGAGGCAAATGTTGGTGTGTTCCTTGATGGCATCCTCCTCAGCGAAGCTTGCCTCTGAATTACTCCAAGCCACTAATGTCGTCTTTTCCTTTTCTTTTTTTTGAAATTTCTTCTCATATTTCCTTTCCTTCTTTAATTGGGGGTATTCAGCTTTGATATGCCCCAATTTTTTGCATTTAAAACATCTCAATTCATCTTCTTTTCTATTTTTCTGAAATTCTTTCATTCCTTTATACTTCTTCTTCATTTTAAACTTTCTTAATTTTCTCGAAAGCATTGATATTTCTTCATTATCATCAACATCTCTTTCCGTATCACAAGAGCTCTCGCTATCTACCTTTAATACAATTGTTTTTCCTTTAGCTTGCATTGAAGTTGATTGAGATTGAGTTTTCATCTTCATCTCATAGGTGATGAGAGTTCCCACCAATTTATCCACCATGTCTTCTTCAAGAACTCCTTTTCCTAGTATCCTTAGTTCATTGGTGATAGTGTTGAAACAAGTTACTATCTCTCTCATGGTTTTTCTTTCCTTCATTTTAAATGCTTCATACTCTTGCTTGAGTATTTGAATCTTGCTTTTCCTCACTTGATCAATTCCTTCATTGTTGCTTCTAATCTTTCCCAAATTTCTTTGGTTGCTATACAGGAAGAAACACTATTGCATTCGAATATGCTTAGGGCGAGCGGGTTCACTGCTTTACATTTAGCTTGGAAGGCCAACTATAGTTCATTGGTCATGTCTTTTAATTTTACTAAAATTTTCACTCCATCTACAACCACCGTTGGAAATTCAATACCTTCTAACATAAGTTCCTGAGCAATTATGAAATTCTTCATCCTTTGCTTCCAGTATGTGTAATTATTTTCATTGAAGAAAGAGCTCTATTAGTTGAGCAAGTTTTTCCGGACTAACACCAATGTTGCTGTGAGCTATAAAGTAGATCACTGAATCTAGAAGTCGATGGACTCTTTCTTAGACACCTGCTCCGATACATTGACACTAAATGTTGATAAGGAAATTGTTGTCAAATTCTAATGTTTGATGATAACAAAACCATTATATGTGTTACTAATGAATTTATCAATTGTGCAGAGATTTAGAATATGTAATACAATTTTATTTATAAAAACATTCAAAATATAGAACTGATCAGAAAATATTGTCACAGAAACTGGGTAAAAACAAGATGGGTAGAAGTAACGAGAATGGTAGAATCAGTCGAAAGTCAAAACTGTGTTTTCTATTGCAATTTGATCTAATTTTTATGGCCTAACTCATCATGTTGAGTACAAATCGGGTATTGTATTTAACCAGTAAGCCTATCCAATTGGATAATTCAAATTCAAGTTAAATTCAATCATCTATTTAATGTAAAACTCAATATTCATAATTTGACTTCAACAATTCTAAAGTTTAGGTTGATTTTTAGGTGGTTTGTGATCACATATATCTTCTCCACCTCTTAAACTTTTTGAATTTTGAATTCTCCACTTTGTGAGAGTGCTATTGGACTTTGAATTCAAAAAGTTATTACAATAAAAAGGGTTTTTTTCAGAGAGAAGGCTGGTTTTAAAGGTATATTGAAGGGCCTATATTATTTCAAAATTGGTAGAGTTTTGACAAAGCATAAAGTGAACTCTAAAGAGCCATATTCAATCCCTTTTCAGAAGTTTTTACATATCATTGAGTTTTGGGTTAACTTGAAAATAGCCACTCGATCATAGTCTTTTGTTGTCTTCCTAGCTGTCCATTGTACTCTTCTCCTTTGTAACCTTTGTTTCAGCTTTTGTAAAATCTCACAAGTCTAACGAGAGTATAGGAACATTCTCTTGGGTAGATAGACTAGGTGTGTGAGAGTTTGGATTGGATTAATATTGGACTAAGTCATCTCCAAAAGTGAAAAGTGCAGATTGTCAACATTTGAGTATTGTACTTGCTTTTGTAACTCTCATTACATAATGGAAACAAGCTATCGCTGGACCATGTCTTGCTGAATTGGAAGAGTATACGTAGGCACGAGACCGAAACACTATAAATCGGGTTTGATTTCTCTATCCCTACTCTTTAAATTTATACACTTACATTTGCATATTTTATATAGTTTGATCTTAGGTTTTAAGTTAGATTTTAAGCGGAGTAAAATCTACAATTTGAAACCAACCAATTCAATCCCCCTTCTTGGTTGCATAGGGACCAACAAATATAATAAGCTAGAGGGGTGAATAGATTATTTAGAAACTTCTGACTGATATGAAGCTTAAAGAGGAAATTAATCTATATGAAGAGAAATTAAAGAAGAGAAAGAAGAAGACAGAATACACACAATTTATAGTGGTTCCACCTTTTTAGTATACATCCACTTCTAGACTTCACCTGAATTTTAAAATCCACTGTTTAATGATACTTTATACACTAACTTTACAGCTGCTAGCCAACCTTACAAGTTTTTTTACCAAACACTTATACTTGCCTCTCACGAAATAAGCAAATACATACAGTTAGTTTTCATAATACAAATATTGATCTAAGATAAGAAGACAACTTTTCTGATCCTTCACACTAAGAGTAAACTCAAGGATATTACAAATTCAAGCTCACTTCTCTCAGATACAAACATAATTAAGAAAGATGATCAGAAAAATAGAGTATGAAGATTTTGAACAAAAATTTCTCTCTATGTGCTTCAATCACTTGCCTCAATCTCCTACAGTTATATTTATGCCAGTGAAGATTTTAGCTATTGGAGTGCTTTTATAAACATTGAATGTATTGCAGGAGTTGGTAAGGTAGTTGTACTTTTCATTTAATTCGAAACAATTTTTCTAAATAATTGAACGTTACTCACATATTGTCGACTTGTTGGAGCTTTGAGTTGATTGAATTTTGAATTTTGAATTTTGAATTACTTAAGTCAGCTTGTTAAATACTCAGGTTGACTCTTCTCTGTAATTTGCAATTTGTTTAGGTCGACTTCATAAATGTATAAGTCAACTTGAGTGTGTACATGTTGTGAAAGGTAAGTCTGCTTAGTTTGCTTATGAGTTGGCTTACACATAATTTAACTTACAAATTTATTAGGTCGACATAATATGATATCAAGTTGACTTATTCTAGCCCTAAGTCAACTTACTAAAAACTAATTTCTATGACTTTGAATCCTTAAGTCAACTTAACTTATGATTAAATTGACTTGTGTGCCTATTTGGCTTTGATCAGGTCGACTTGGTATTAGCTCATTATGGGTTTATGTTGGCTTGCCTAGTGTACAAGTAGACCCAATTAGATTGCAGAGTGAACTTTTGTGACTTTGGTTTAACAAATCGACTTGTCAGTTTTCTCAAGTCGACTTGTGACAAATTTTCGACACAAGTGTTCAAGTTGACTTGTATTCCTCATGAATCGACTTCTTTAAATTGTAAATTAGGTTTCTGAAACTTATATATGATAGGTCGATTTGTTCTAAATGTGGGTCAACTTATGGTCTTATAATCTTGAAGTTCAGGTCGACTTGTCCTTATGGTAGGTCAACTTGGTTATGTGTAGACTTAGACTTCTAAGACCTGTATTCCTCAAATCGACTTGTCATTTATTCAGATCAACTTAGTGAGTCTCATACTTAGTTAAAATTTAAAATTTAAAATTTTAGGTCAACTCAATGCTAGGATGGAGTTTACTTGATACTTTATAGGTTAACTTGACATATATGAGAGTCGACACAATATATCAATTTTATATATTCTAATCATGTAAGTCAATTTTAATAATTTTTCTTTTTTATTAGAACTTTAATTGATTAATTCAAGTCAATTTTAATCATCTATAATCATTATCAAAATTTATTTTACTCAACATAATCTATATATGGCAAAATGATCTTTTTCCTTAACAAATTAAATGGCAACTACATATTAAAAAAATCAATTCCTATTTTTTTCCACTTGTTTTTTAATCTCATATGGATTGTTTAAAATTATAATAAATAGAACAAATGAATAAGAAATCAAATGTACTAAATTTTATATATTAGTTTAGCTCAAATCTTTTATGGACAAAAAAGTTCCCAAATTAAAAAGATAGGTTATTTATTTAGTAATTTATTTATTTACTTTGCATTTGATGACATTGACAACTAACACCCCAAATCCTAAAAAAAAAAAAAAAAAAAAAAAAAAAAATGTTTATGAAGCCATTTGCATACACAAAACACATATGTACTAAAAATAGATAAATATGCGCCGAATAATATAAAAAAAAAAAAGATGTAGAAAAAAGAAGATACTTGAAAATAGAATTCCCAAATGCTTAATGATAGATGAAATTTGAAGAATTTGAAGAATTTAAATATGATATTTTAAACATGAACAAGGAATGTACCTGGCAATTTATTTATTGCAAGTATATAATTAAAAAAAAAAAACATGAATCATTTAAAAAAAATTGCAAAAAAAAAAAATTAAACACGAAAATTAGCAACTACTCAACAACCAGGAAATTGCAATTCCTTTTTTCCGTTACTAATTTTTGGCAACAACAAATTTTAATGAATAATGAATCCGATAGCTAGTGTTTTCTATTTAGTTGTGTATAATGTTGCGATTTTAGTATAATTATTATTGTGATTTAAGCATATGTATACGTACTATGTTCAATTAATACGGGTAAATCATGAATGGTAAGTTCTTAACTTGTTTATGCTTATGTAAATAAAGTATGAAATATTAATAACCCCAAAGATGATACGTTATCAAGAGTTGAAAATTTGATGACTTGATTAAAGAGACTGAAATAATTAAACAAAATCTATGTGATGAGCTTCTAGTATGGTTAAAACTGAAAGCATGATGATCAAAGATATAAAAAGAGATTCTAAGCTAAATGTGACACTCCTAATATGTCTAAATTAATAGAGGTTTATAGGAAAATGGATGATCATGATTAGAAATTATATGCCTTTATGAGTAGTGTGAGTTCCTAGCTTGCGAACATTCCAAGGATGATGAATAAAGATAAGCAATCAGAATATGACAACGACAAGAATATGCAATCCCCTATACTTCCCACTCCCATTGAAGGAAGAATCAGATCAGACATGGGAACCCAAGTGATCAGAAATGAATCATCTTTTCGTGAAATTTTTCCCAATCCACCCAAGATCGAATTACCAACCTTCTCAGGGGACAATCTGCGAACTTGGATCAGGAAGGGAACCAAGTTTTTCACTGTGTATCAGATTCCTAGCCATGAATGGGTAGACATTGCATAGATGTACTTGGAAGATAAGGCAGATGTATGGTATCAAGGTGTAAAATTGGTGAAGAAAGAGATAAGTTGGAAGGAATTCTCAAAGCTCTTGTGTTAGAGATTTGAAGGTAAAGGACTCCAAGATAAAGTGGAAGAGTTTAATAAACTTCAATAAACAGGTTCCTTACTTGAGTATCAAGAAAAATTTGAAGAGTTATGGTCTTTAATGCTTCAAAAAAATCCAAGGCTCACGGAATCTTACTTCATTTCTAGCTTCATCAATGAGGTAAGGGAATAAATTAAACTAATGGTATGGATGATGAAACCAAGCACCCTTTTGTAGGCCTTTGAAATTACAGCTATACAAGAACAGTCCCTAGAACTAGCAAGAAAAGGGAGAAATGTTGACCTTAGGGTGTTAATGAGATGAGTGTAGGAGGGAAGAGCAGTGGTTCTTATCTCTCAACCAACACACCAACAATAGGAGGTAATAAATAATTCCAAGGGGAAGCTGCTACTGCACATAATTTGCCAAGAATCACACCACAGGAAATTCAGCATAGAAGAAATAATAATCTGTGTTTTAAATGTGGGGAGAAATTTTTCCCAGGACGCAAGTGCAGATTCGGGCACCTCAATTTCATACTAGCTGCTAAAAATACTAAAAATAATAAAGAAATGGAAGCTAATATAGTAGAGGGAATGTGCTTAGTTCAGAATGAAGAAGTTGTGGAAGTGTCACTATGTGAACTCTCTAACTCCTTGCATAGACAAACCATTGCCTTGCAAGGGGAGCTTAAAGAAACACTAATCACAATCTTAGTAGATACTAGAAGCTCCAATAGTTTCATTCATTAGAAATTGTCTGAAGAACTGAACCTGAACACAGAGCCAGCAGACATGTTACAGGTAGAAATAGTAGACGCGAGTAAAATCACAAGCAAAACTCCTGTATGCAATGTGAAGTGGGTAATTCAAAAGTATCAATTTTCCTTTGATTTAAGGGTGATTACCCTTGGGAGATGGGATGTTATCCTAGGGGTTGATTGAATGTATAACAACAGCCCCATTACTTTTGATTTTAAAAGACTACAAGTTAGGTTCTTTAATAAAGGAAATGAGGTAATATTGGAAGAACAGGTAGAATAACCCCTAATGAAACTGATTAGAGGCAAGAATACCAAAAAGTTCAGGCAACAACAGCTGCAAAGCATGATAACACTAGATGTTAATCCAGAATATAGAGATGCAGAAAACTCAGAGATGATCTCTTCAATATTGACTGAGTATAAGGAAGTTTTCTCTACCCCTACTACCCTTCCACCACAGAGAAGTCATGACCATTCTATTGTCCTCAAACCTGACTCTCATCCATTCAAACTTAAACCATATAGGTACCCACACTCTCAAAAGTCTAAAATTGAAAAACAAGTTCAGGAGATGTTCAAAAATGGTATTGTCAGACCTAGTACTAGTCCTTTTGCATCACTAGTCCTGTTAGTAAGAAAGAAAGATGAAACTTGGAGGTTTTGTGTAGATTATAGACAATTGACCCAGCTTACTATTAAGGACAGGTATCCCATTCCAAACATAGATGAGTTGTTAGATGAATTACATGGTTCTAAGGTCTACTCAAAAATATATCTAAAGGCAAGCTACCATCAGATCAGAGTCATGCCACAAGATGTACACAAAACAGCTTTTCATACACATAATGGATACTTTGAATTCCTTGTTATGCCATTCGGATTGATTAATGCACCTGCAACATTCCAGGCATTAATGAACCATGTTTTCCCACCTTATTTGATGAGGTTTGTTCAGGTTTTCTTTGATGATATATTGATCTACAGTTCAGATATGGCAGCTCATGCTCTTGACCTTAAGACAGTTCTGGCATTACTGAAACGACATCAGTTATTTGCCAAGCTATCAAAGTGTACATTTACACAATCACAGGTAGAGTATTTAGGCCACGTAGTGACAGATGAAGGAGTTAAGATAGACCACAAAAGGTGGACTGTACTCTATCCTAGCCTGTTCCAGAATCTATTAAGGCCTCGAGGGGATTTCTTAGATTAACTGGCTACTATAGGAGGTTTGTAAAAAACTATGGAGTTCTCACAAGACCACTGAATGATCTACTTAAAAAGGATGGTTTTCAATGGAGTGAAGCTGCAGATAGAGCCTTCAACCAGCTCAAGACAGCTATGAGCACAACACTAGTCATAAGGCTGCCTGATTTCACTAAGCACTTTGTGGTAGAGACTGATGCTTGTTCTCATGGATGGGGACAGTATTGATGCAAGAGGAGCAGCCTATTGCTTATTTGAGCAAGGCTTTAGGCCCTAAAAGTAAAGGGTTATCCATATATGAGAAGGAGTTGTTTGCAGTGGTCATGGCAGTCACTAAGTGGAGGCATTATTTGCTGGGTCATCACTTCAAAATCAGAACAGACCATCAAAGTTTAAGATAATTATTAGAACAGAGACTCTCCAATATAATACTGGTTAACAAAATTGTTGGGTATGGATTATGAAATTCAGTATAAGAAAGGGAGTGAAAATAGAGTGGCTGATGCACTCTCAAGAAGGGAAATGCCAGGAGAAGAAAAGGAAGGAATGGTGTTAGCCATACTGCAATTCAACCTTCATGGATTATGGAGGTAATGCAGAGTTACCAAGATGATGAAGATTGCCAAAAGTTGATAGCTCAACTCTCTATACAGCCAAATAGTATTCCTGAATTTCAATATTAGGATGGACTTTTTAAATTTAAAAAGAAGATAATGCATAGCACAGCCATGGGGGGACACTCTGGACAGTAGGGAACCTTGCAGACGGTTAAATCTACTTTCTACTGGCCCTCCATGAAGAAGCATGTGATCAAGTATGTGTAGGAGTGTGATATTTGTCAGAGGAACAAGCATGAGAATGTTCTTTACCCCGGATTGCTTCAACCCCTACCAATTCCTACTCAAGCTTGGTCATAGGTGAGCATGGATTTCATTGAAGGCTTACATGATTCTAAGGGTCATAATACCATCTTAGTAGTCATAGATAGACTCACTAACTTTGGACATTTCATAGCTCTACAATGTCCATACACTGCTGCCAAAGTAGCCCAGGTTTTTATTGATAACATCTTCAAATTACATGGACTACCAGATTCCATAGTCTCTGATAGGGATAAGATATTTACTAGCTTGTTTTGGCAAGAGATGTTCATATTGTTGGGTACCAGGTTGAAACTAAGTAGTGCTTACCATCCACAAACCGATGGACAAAGTAAAAGGCTTAATCAATGTCTTGAGTGTTACCTCAAATGCATGACTTCAGATAGACCTGCATTCTGGCTTCAATGGCTGAATGATGGTATAATACTAACTTCCATTGTAATATCAAGATGACTCCTTTTGAAGCCCTGTATGGTTATCAACCTCAAGACATCCCTTTAGGTCCATATGCAGACACAATCACACCTGCTGTTAGAGAATTCATCAGAAACAAGTAAGCAATGATTCAGATCCTTCGAGACCACCTTCCAAAGACTCAAAGTAGGATGAAAATATATGCAGATCTGAGGAGATCAGAAAGGGAATTTCAGGTACGAGACCTAGTATACTTGAAATTGCAACCATATAGGCAGTAATCAATAGAGCTGAGAAAGCGACTCAAGCTTTCTTCAAAGTTCTATGGCCCATTTCCTGTTGTCACAAGGATTGGTAAGGTGGCTTATAGACTGCAATTACCTTCTGATTCCAAGATACACCTGGTCTTTCATGTCTCAGTACTCAAGAAAAAGCTGGGACCTAATCAAACAACAATGCCAACACTACCAATGCTGGGGTTAGACAAACAAACCTTGGTGGAACCAAAAACTGTTCTTAAAATGAGAGTTATATGGAAGGACAACAAACCAGCGACTCAAGTTCTAGTTCAATGGATCAATCTAAGTCCTGAAGAATCTATCTGCGAAGATTTGGACTTCATCAGAGCTCAGTTTCTAAATTTCAATCCTTGAGGACAAGGATTCTTTCAATAGGGGAAAATGTGTAACAACTAGCTGAATTTAAATATAACGGTTAGCAAGAAGAATAGCTTAGTTCAGATCGTGCAATAGTTGATTATTCAATAGATTAGTTCAGATCATTCAACCAATGGTAGTTAGTTAGTTAGTTAGAACTGAAGGCATTATAAACTTGTAAAGAAGGGAAAGGAAATCAAGAATTGGTTAGCAACTATCTTCTCTATTCTTATGTCTCTCAGCTCTGTCTTCTTCTTCTTCTTCTTCTTTCCTTCTATCCTTCTCTTCTTCTCCCCTCTCTTCAATTTTGATAAACTCCTATATCGTCTACAATCCATCGAGACCTGCCTTCCACTTCCATCCAATTGTCACTTAATCCTCCGCTGAACAAACCATCTTTAGAAGTTGGCTCATTACACTTTCCTACATCTCCATTCGTTTGCCACTTAATCTTTAGTTGAACAGACCATCTTTAGAAGCTGGTTTGTTACAGCATGCAGTAAACTTTTAGAAGCGAATTTTATGTGACTATGCCCTATGAGCGCTATGTTATGTGACCCGCATTGGAACCATAAGAGCTCGTATGAAAGTGAAAAAAAAAATAATTATGAAATGAATAGAGGGGTGAACTGAACTTTTCCTTTTTTTGCTTAACCATAGTTCAAAAAAAAAAAAACATGTTGCTATTTTCTTGTTATTCATTCCGACCATTGACATTTTATTGATTATTCCAAAATCCCATCGTGTAAATAATAATATTTTATTAGTTTATTTCAAAATTAATGAAATAAGATTCACTCCGTAAAAGTCTATTATTATTTTTTTTTTTTTTTTTTGATCCATAGTGAGGATCCAAAAAAGTAAGAGTATTTTAATATTCAATTAAAAAAAAGAGATTTTATTGAATATTGATTTTATTGTTAAGGGCATTTTGTTATTTTTTTTGTTATTTTGCTTAGCTATTTTTCTTTGATTTTATTTTGTCTTAGCCACTTTTCTATTAGTTTGTTTGCTTCACAACGTAATCTCTTACTTTTATTTTATCACTTTCGTCATATAATTTCTAACCAGTCTTGGGTCATTTGATTAACCCAAATTAAAAAGAAGGAAAACAATTTCTCCTTTGCCTACCACCAGGCAATGGCACGCTTCTCCTGCGAATCATCTTCAATGCTGAAAATGGGAAACAGATGAAGCCCTGAGCTGCGCTGCGAGCCAACAAAAGCCAACTCCCAATTTGATGTTAGGGTCAGCCATTTCTCAAGAAGAGAGGCGCCAATTCTGGTAGACTTCAAAATTTTTATTTATTTTTTATTTTTTTCTTGACTTAATTATTATTCAAAAGTTTCGTTTTAACTAATCTGGATTGATCTGTTGTTGAACTCTTTATGAAATGAGATCTTCTAATATCAATTTTTATATTCTCATAATAATTTAAACACCCAATTATAATTAAGCGATTAAAATCCCTTTTTAGTTATGTGTCACCAAACATTGATGATTGGATCCAAAATTAGCACTTAATAACACTTGCCCATGACCACCACCCAACCAACCCCATTTAAACATCTCCATCTACTCGACCCAGGTTACGGAAATACCCCTCCTGTGGGTTTCATCGTGTAATGCCTTCGTCAGCGTCACGTCACACACAGTCAGCCAGGCATCTTGGCCCCTTTCACAGTTTCACTTTCACCAAATCCCTGACCCACCCCCGTCCTTTTCCCTCTCCTACCTCCAATCTAACCTAACTGTATTTTAAGTTCTCCTAAGCCAATCCAAACCGAACTGTATGAGTTCCTCTAGATAAGCTTGCTGATAATGTTCAAGATGTTTTCTCTTTTGAGTTTGTGGTGTCCGAGTCCTTTTGTTTTTTTCGTGGAAAAAGGAAAAATCCAAACCACACTGTATTTTGGGTGGAATCTGATTGCAACCTGAAGAGAGAGCGCACTAATTTTTGTTCGAGTGCAGCGTAGCCAGAGAGGATGGGAGCGCAAAAGGGCAAAGAAAATCTAGAAGGAGAAAGGCAAAGCAACTAATCCCAAGCCAAGCCAACGACTCCCTCGTCCTCGGAAGTCCAAGGCAAAAGAAATTAGAGAGAGAGAGAGAGAGAGATGGAACAACAAGCATCAAGAGACAGGAAACCGAAGACGGAGGCTGTGGACCATGCGTTGCATAACATAGGCTTCGAATTAGAGGAGTTGTCCCCGCAAAAGGTCATGGGCCGCCTACATGTAACCCCCAAGTGTTATCAGGTATGTCGTCAAATTTATGCAAAATGGGATATAAATTTGTTTGAGTCTTACTAATTTAATTAAAAAAAAAATGAAGAGCAGCCATTCAAGGTGTTACACGGAGGAGTATCAGCACTGGTAACGGAGGCGCTGGCAAGCATTGGAGCCCACATGGTTTCAGGACTGAGGAGAGTGGCCGGCTTGCACCTTAGCATCAACCACGTCAAAAGTGCCGAGGTCGGGGACCTAATCTTCGCCCAAGCCACCCCCATCTCTGTCGGCAGAACCATTCAGGTATTATTTTAGTGTGTGTGTGTACGTTTTAAACTCAATTCATCGATCCACAATTCCCATTCCCCAGACTCCCAACCAACCTTGAACCTACTTTTTTTCTTTCCTTTTTTTGGTCAGTTTCTCAAAGCAATGCAAAACCCTTTCTAATTTTGATTTCTTGAGTTTGCTGGGCAGAGCATGTGAACCCCCCCCCCCCTTTTTTCTTTTAAAATTAACCAATTGAGCGATATAATTTTGAGTCGAGTCGAGTAGGTATGGGAAGTGCAACCATGGAAAATTGATCCCACGGTCTCAGAGTCAATTGGAAGAAGATCCCTGGTCTCTTCTTCTCGGGTAACTCTCTTGTCCAATCTTCCGGTTCCCGACAACGCCAAAGATGCTGGCGAATCTCTCAAGAAGTATGCCAAGTTATGATGCAAAATCTTTTCACCTGCTCTGCTTTCATCGCCTTTTTATTGTTGTTATTGTTAAAATTTAGTGGTGCACAAATTCTACTCAAATGTTTTTTTTTTTTTTAATTCTCATCCCTTAATGTACATAAATTGTTTCTTTGCCAATTCCAATTCCTCCATTCATCCCATGCTTTGTAAGTGATGTATTGTTGCTACGAGAGGGATGTGCTAAATATTTTTAAAAGTTATTGAGCTGTCTTTACGTTTTTTACTTGTAATTGTGTCTTCTCTCAAAATTTATATTTGGTGCCTAACAAAATTCAATAAACCATTCAATTAATGGAATATCATAACTTAACTCTTTTGTTTTATTTTCTCTTCAAAAAAAAAATAATAATTAGTAAGACTAAAGGTTCCGAAGATTTGTCAACCTATATAAAGGTAATGTTTACTTCTTTTTTTATCCCCCCATCTTCCTAGCTATTTTATTACTTGTATCTCTTAATCTCCTATATTCAACTTTTGGGATCTCTACAAAATCCAATCTCTTATTTCTATGTCTGTATTCTTTAACCATTCACCTTCTTTAGTTTGTGTACCTATAAAATTCTCGATCAGATATAGATAGAGCCTGTCACCCCCTAAAACTCTCTTTGGTCAAAGTACATATTTTTCTTCCAATATTTTTTCCTTCCCACAAATGGTTTATTATTATTGCACCCCCCCAAAAAAAAAATCACATAAAAAAAAAAAAAAAAAAAAAAAATTATTGAACACCAACTTGAGGAAGGCAGCCAAACAAGATAATCAATCAATTTTGTTTTGAGACGGATAGCTCAAACAAGTGGACGGTTTTTTGTTATTGGTAATTTTTTAAAAAAAAAAAAAAGTTTATAATTTTTTAAAATAAAATGTTTAGAATTTCAATGCAAAATGATATTTTTAATGCAAAATTTTTTAAAATAACATAGGAATAAACAGATTTTACCAAGTTGTTGTGTCCGATGCTGTAGTATTTGAGCTATCCTGTTTTGACACAGGTTAAATTTTATAAAGATTGTCTTTTATAAATTTAACCTGCCTCCTCCACCTAACGCCACACCCGCACCCAGAAGGGAAAATGGGGAGAGAGAGAGAGAGAGAAGGAAAACTATTAAAGAGTTGAAATACCACAGCATCGATCAGTAAGTGGGAGCCCCAGTGGTCCAATGGTCGAATCCAATTGTCTTTTTTCTCCATCCTATGACAAGGGCAATATGTGAATTCACATTGAATGCAGAGTTAGGCTTTTCAAATGGTGGTACATGTTGTAAGTAAGAAATATGTGAATTGTCTTCGCTTCACATTTTAATGCAGATCTGGGATTTTGGAACGCTGGTTGTCCATCCACTGTCAAAAGCTTAGAAATAAAGGGAATATCTGAATGGGCTTCACATAGAATGCAGATTTAGACTTTTCGAATGCTTGTGTGTATTGTAAGAAAGAAATACAGGCACTCTTTCGTGTGTACAAATCTTATGTCTACTTATTTTGCTTTTACAAACTCAAGAATGCTGGCTTACCACACAATAAGCAGTTGTAGGACTAGAAATATTACTGAGCAGCTTCTGCAAATCCTACTTGAAGATTGCCAAAATCAAACACCGTGTGATATGCTCCCATGAATATTTCTCCAAGGACCCTAGGTGCAACGGATTGGCATGAGAAAGATACGTGACATCATCTTATCGAAACGACAAAACTTTTAAGTCTCCATGCACAATAAACATTTCATACTTTATACGCATGCGTAAAGTCAGTGTCCATGACAAAGGGTTTAAAAAAATTACCAGAGAGGACCTTGTGGAGGGGGCACATCAAAGCCAACAAACCCGCTAACACAGACGGTTGAACAGTTTTCTTCAACTTTGAGGATATACTAAACAAAGAATCCAAAAATAAAAAGCATAAATTAAAATATTCCCACAACAACAAAAGACGGTTTTCAAAGGAAGCAGCAACACAGATACCTTCTTATGAGGACAACAAGGATTGCAACCACAAAGATAAAAAGCCTGAGAGAGAGAGAGAGAGATGCACCAAAACTGGTACCTGTTCAGGAGTGAGGGGAAATGTTTTGTTCCCAATTGTGAAGGAAACTGTCGGCAAGGCTTCAATGGTGTTACAACTAATAAAGGACTTCCCACTGGGACTAGGAAGCCTCTCACAGAGCTACCACAACAAAAAAGACAGCCGCCTTAGTCTGAATAATTACATAGTATCAATTAAACTCCCAGATGGAGAATATTGATTACCTCATTAACATGATTCAACACTTTTTCCTTTGTTTTATGTTGCTTCAGCTGTACATGGATCCAGAAGGCAGTCATCTCACAGGTAGTACATAGATCATTCCCATCCACGTTTAAACTCTTCCCCACCCTCTCAACAATGGTGCTGCATTGATTTAGCCTTCTGTTAACTTTGGGTTGGAACAGGACAAAGCATCCATATCCCCATCCCCTCCATGAAATGGAAGAAAAAGATTTCACCTCACATATTGGGATCCAATGTTGACGCATAACCCAATATCAGCACATACTTTTTCAGGATTTAACTGTGCATGCAATGACAGTAATTTCAAATGGCATCCCTTCAGCCATTACAAAGGACTAAATGTCCCTGCAATCACTTTACTGATCAACCAAGTATTATAGAGATAGGAAGAAAAAAAATACCCCTGCTATCATTGATGCCCATAACGTGTCTCCATATCTAGTAACAACATCTTTGCATTCCACACTCAGGATGCCTTCTGCCCCAATGGCGTGATTTATTTGAGTTACAATAGCCTGAAGAATTAGGAAGCTAGTATAAATGAAGATGAAACTGAAAAGAAAAATCTGCACATTGCCCCTCCTACAAAATTTTTATGCCACTAACACATACAGTTGGACCAGCTAATAATGATGTTCCTGAGCTTAAAACAGCTGCACAGCCGCCCCGGCAAAAACCTGAAACAAAGAAAACGAAGCTCATCAAATCTTCATTTTGGCTGAAGAATCGAACATATATAAATAAAATTGTTGCCATCTTTGGCTTTCTAGAATGGTGAGAAGTGCTTATGGCGGGACCCATGGAATTGGTACGTAGGAATAATTTCACGATTAGTGATGTTACCCCCACATAAATGGTGGCGTCAGAGCATTACTTCTGTCAGAAATGCTCAAAATTTGAAACCGGAGATGCCTGCTAATTCTCCTTTTGAAAAACAATAAAATGTGGGGCTTGAAATGAGGACCCAATATGTGGGAAGGCCTCTGAGAGAAGCACTGAGGCGAAAACAATTGTTTGGTGGAAAGGAAGGAGAATAGGTGGAGATTCCTCAGCAAGATCCATCGACAGAAGCCTTTTCCCTCTTTCTTTTTTTCCCCTTTCTTTTTCTGCTTGGAACACTTATGGGAAATTTGCAAAAGGAAAGGAGGAATAGTTAAGGTAATAAATCGTACATGCCTCTTAATTGAAAGTGTCTGAATCCAAAGCGCAATATCCTTTTTACTTCATTTGGCAAAAACGCTGTGGGAGATGGTGCACATTTGATTCATGAAAAGTTCTAGGCGGGCGTACTGGAAGACAAGTTCAGGTTTGGAGTGCGTTTTTTTTTTTTTTTTTTTTTTTTTTTTTGGTAACTGAAAGATGAATTGTTCTTTTAATCAAGGAAATAATTAATTGTTCGTTTAATCTGTTACAGACTCTGGATTTTCTGCCTGCAAATGATCACATAAGCTGCAAGTTTCCTTTTGATGCCCTTAATGTACATAACTGAATGAGCGTAAAAGAAATAAGCTATGAAATATAATTTTCTGTTGTGTCTCACCTGTTGAACTGTCTGCAATAAGAAAATCTCCCACCTCAATCTGGATACATTAATAAGTAGCACTGAGTTCAACATCGACTGAAATAGAAACTAAGTAGAGAAAAACATATTATATATATGCGGACCTCCCAGTATCCAGTTTGAATAACTGGAACATAAGTGTGGTCACCCTTGAAGTGTCTCCAGTCAACACCACCAAAGACAATCTCCCCTCCCTCCTTTGACTCTGGATTTCTGTTCAACCAAAAGGAGAAGATCTGCTGGTTCAGAAGGCCTTGTTGCTCCATATTGTACCTGTTCTCATAGGGGAAAACTGCAGTGAGGCAAAATAAAGTATAACCAATAAATACATTTATTTCCTCTGAGAGAGAGAGAGAGAGTAATGGTCAAATTTTGCCTAAACATACCATATTGGCATTGCTTGCCCAACAGAGATGTCTGGAAACCCCAGTCCAAGTACTCCATCAAACTTAGCAACTAACAGTGATGTTAGAAATCCTTCTCGTGTGACCTCAATAAATACCTGCAATAGTTCTATTTGTGTCATCTGATCACCTAAAAGAAGATACAAAAATGGAGCATGAGACTCAAATCCAACTGCCGACACACTTGATCTTTAACCATGAAGTCTCCAACTTGTAAATTGTCTTGGCTGAAGAAGCCAGATATTGATCCAGTGCCATAGCGAATTTTGCAAGACTTGCCTAAAAAATTCTCAAAATAATTTATGCATGATTAAATCGTTCGTAAGATCTATTGGAAAGTATAGGACGGTACATTAAAATCAAAGAACACTTGGCAGCCGTGAAGAAAATTACCAATCTTGGTATATGTACTGGAAAGCCTTGAACTGTACCGAGAATGTAAGTAGCAAGAAATCTGCATATATAGCATTGCAGTCACTTAATTGCATAACGCGACTAGCAGGAAAAAGTATTAAACATTACTCCATGAAGTGAAGACTAACTGAACTTTGCACTAATTAACTTACAGAAAAATAGCATTTTGATGAAGGGACCCAAAGGTTGGAACTACCAGTATCAAATACAACATTAAAGCTTTGAGAAGGTGAGCCAATTCCAATTTCCCCATAATATTGGGTGTTTAAATAGTTTTTCAGATATACTATATCTGCTTTTGAATAATGTAAGTTGGAAGCAGCATCTCTTAATCCTCTGGCTCGCTGGTATGTGCTTGTGACTGTTGCAGTGTCACTGGGATTGAGATCCAGAACACTCCTCTTTAGACCAACTCTCACTAGCCCATCGGACAATGCAAGTGTTATGAAGCATGCCCATGCCCATGAGAATATTGCTACCGAGGGAAATTTCCTCTCCATCTTTATACTGTCACCTGGTTAGCATCATTTAAGAATACATCAACATTGAACAAAAAAGCTCGTCCACGCATAAATGGGCCTTAAAGTAAGATGGGATGATATATCTGATCATATATTCCAAACGCCATTGTCTTGTCGCCTATAAAACTGCTTCCTGGCTCTGCCAGGCTCTCACCTTCTTAAGTTCTTATTGATTTATAGCCCAAGAACACCAATCTACATTCCAAAAGTAAAAAATGGAGGTGTCCCTATTCCCCTAAGGCAAGGAAAATATAATGGGATGATAAGAAGGCTGAAAGTTCTGACTTTTAAACAAAATCAGGCTTGAGAACAATATGAAGAAAAATCACAGGGCAAGTGCTGCTTCAGCTTTTGGGCTCATCGTATGTGTTGAATGACCGTGGGCGATGTGCCCCATGGGGATGCATGTCATGACACCGAAAGGAGATTTGGCATATACGACTGCACAATTTACCATTTAGAAGAACCACGGAGGAAAAAAAAAAAAAAAAATCAAAAGTGGGAACCCCGTTTTTCATTTCGTAGTATGACATTTTCCTTCCTTTTATTTTTTATTGTGTGGCGCCCCCCGGGGGAGAACAAAGTCCACGTCTTCTTATAAAGATGCCCTCATGTGATCTTTGTCACACAAACCTGGACGCCCCCTTCTACCACTTGGCATAAAGGTAGAAGGTGCCCCCCCCCCTCCAAAAAAAAAAAAAAACTTTGGTCTTTAATTAAAAGGATAACTAATTAAGAAGCAGTTGCGCAACCAGATGTCATATTTGATATACAATAGATCCAGAGAGGAAGTTAAGTAATTGGAAAATGGAGAGAGAGAGAGAGAGAGAGAGAGAAATTCATACCTGGGGCTGGAAGTCCGAATGATCGAATTATGGAAAAGGAACGAATATGGAGGGGGATGCGAGTGCGAGGGAAAGAAAATATATTGGTCTGCCTCACCCCCGTCAAAAAAAATCATGTCGGCTGTTACTTTTTTATCTCACGAAACCGCCAGGCAGTTTCGCGGAGAATCATGGCACCCCGAACAAATCTTGCGTACTTGGTGTCTCTTTCTCTCTGAAGTCCATGTCTGTACCTTTTGTGAAGCAAAGCAGGGCATTCCGTTCGACCTCTCTCTGAAATCACTTTCACTTCATAACTAACAACCCAGAAAAATAGATCTGCAGAAAAGGAAATTATTAGCTTGTATAAGATATCTGCATACAATTACAACATGGGATATAAGAGAAGGCATTGAAAAATATTGACAGACGACCGGAGCAGTCGTATGATATATACAGTGCCCCCGATTTAATCAATTCTGGGAGCAATTTAAGCCTCCACTTCTCAAATTTCTTTTGCTATCAGTTTGCATTTTGCAATGCTTATCTTTTCAAATAACAAAGAATTTTCAATCCCAAAACTTTAAATGAAGCGAAGAAGTGTTTAAAATTCAAACCTTAAATGAACCCAGTTGATTGACCATAAAGCAATAAAATCGAAAAATCGAAGGGTGTGTAAAGGGGTATATATTATGAGCACCAGAATTTTGTGGGAGTTTCTTTTATTATTATTTTTTGATGAAAATTGTATGTTTGATTCATATGGCTAATTTGAAAATTGCGATTCCAATAATTTGGTAAAGTAAAACACAATTTTCCATTCAAATATAAGAATAGGAGCCCAAATCACTGGTTAATTAACTCTTTTCTGCCGACTTCGAGTGAAGAGATATAAAGGAGAATGATTGGATTCAAAATGATGGGCCCAATAGGTTATCACATGTGGCAACACCTCAAATCAAAGCATCTAAAGGACAAAATTGGTATTATGTAAATACTTCAGGTAATCTAAAAATATTAAAAAAGAATAAAACAAGTTTGTGGACCCATCATTAAATGTGTAACATAAAAAAAAAAAATTGGTATTTAAATTTTTAATTTTTATTCTTTCGTATAATTTTAAAAAAAATTTATAATAAAATTATAAATTTATCAATATCTCGTATAAATATCAAAATTTGAAATAGGTTGGTGGTGATTAACTTCTTTTTTGCAAGAATTTAAAGTATTTGAGTTTAAAACTTAATGGATGCATACAAAGATTATTGTGAAATTTTGAAATTTAGGTTGTCTTGCGAGATGATTGGGTTGGCTTGTGTGCACGGGGTATGTGAGTGTTGGTTTGGCTTGTGAGGGTGAAAAAGAAGGCATGAGTCACCTTATGAAGTGACCATAAAAGAGTGACTAAATCATATATTCCGACTGTTAATACTCTTATTAAAATTGATATCCCTGAACTACAATATAACATTGCTAATGAGTTTAAAGCGCGCGTAAAATGTGATAGATTGATTGGTTCTATAGATAAAAATCCTCAAGATAGAAAATGAGCAAAAAAAATTAGATGATCTAAACGAGAATATTGCATGTCCCAAAGATATACTAACCATAGATAATGTTTCAGAAGAATATCAAATATCTGAAAATAATGATAATCATGAGATCTCAATAAGTTATATTACGACTGGTGAAATATGAAACCAAAGTAGTGTTAATGTTGATTATATTTTTACATACCACATAGCAATAAGTATTGAGAATGAAAAAGAGGATCTTGAACTAAGGTCTATATAGAAATGCAAACATATACATGATTAGCATGGAAAGATGCAATTGAGGTAGAATTGAAATCTCTTGATAAGAGAAATATTTTCGGACCAACAGTCCGTACATCTATTGGTGTAAAACCAGTGGGATACAAATAGATTTTTGTGCAAAAACGAAATGAGAAATGTGAAATTATGAGATATAAAGCACATTTAGTTACACAAAAAATTTCACAAAAGACCCGGTATTGATTATGATGGAACATACTCTCCTGTGGTAGATGTGATTAGTTTTCGGTTTCTAATTAGTCTGACGATACAAAAGGGACTCGATTTATGATTAATGGATATCGTTACAGCTTATTTGTATGGCTTATTGGATAATGACATCTATATAAAACTTCCAAAATGATTTAAACTGTCAGAAGCATCTAATTTCGATTTTCGAGAACATTACTCAATGAAATTTAACAGATCCTTATATGGATTGAAACAATTTGGTCGCATGTGGTATAATGACGTAGTGAGTATTTGTTAAATGAGGAATATAAGAATGATCTTATTTGCCCATACATTTTTATAAAGAAATCTGAATATGATTTTACTATTATTGTAGTATATGTTGATGATTTGAATATCATTGAGATTCCTAAAAAGCTCTCGAAAGTAGTAGAATGCTTGAAAAATGAATTTGAGATAAAAGATCTCAAAATGACAAAATTCTGTATTGAATTACAATAGAAAATTTAAAAAATGGAATCCTTGTTCATCAAACAACTTATACAGAACAAGTGCTAAAACAGTTTTATATGAACAAAACATATCCGTTGAGTATTCTAATGATTGTGAGGTCACTTGATGTAAATAAAGACCCTTTCCGATCTCGAGAAAATAATGAGGAGATTCTTAATCCTGAAATATCACACTTAAGTGTAATCGGAGTACCTATATATCTCGCTAATCATACACGACCTGATATATCATTCCCCGTCAATTTATTAGCGAGATATAGTTTTTGTTTAACCTCGAAAACTTTGAAATATGGTTAAACATATACTTTGATATCTACAAAGTACGAAAGATATGTGTCTATATTTCCTAAATTATCCAAAACAGATTTGCTTGGTTTTGCAGATGCAATGTATCTATCTGATCCTCATAATGCTCGGTCACAAACTAAATATATATTCACATATGGTGATACCACTATTTCATGGTGTTCTATGAAACAAACAATAGTAGTTACATCCTCTAATCATATTAAAATTTTGGCAATCCATGAAACTAGTAGTGAATGCATATGGTTAAGGTCTATAATTCGGTGCATACAAAGAGTTTGTGGTTTATCTTTAAGGAAAGAAGTACCGATAATTTTATATGAAGATAATGTAGTATGAATTGTCCAACTCAAGGAAGATTATATCAAAAAATAGAATAAAACATATTTTATCAAAATTCTTTTTCACTCATGAGTTTTAGAAGAATGGTGATATAGATATTCAACAAATTCGATCAAGTGAGAATTTAGCAAATTTGTTTACAAAGTCACTACCAACTACTACTTTTACAAAATTGGTGAAATGAATCGGAATGTATCACTTCAAGGATCTCAACGGATATTCTCAATAGGGGGAGTAAGTACATTGTCAAACATTTTGAATAGTGTACTCTTTTTCCTTCACTAGAATTTTTTTCCCATTGAATTTTTTCCTAATAAGATTTTAACAAAACATATTCTCTGTATAATGGATATCTAAGAAGAAATGTTATAAATTCTAAAAAAATTAAGTGGATGCCTAATATATGAAAGGTAAATATTTTAGAAAGATACTCATTGTTATTAATAGTATTTTTTATATACCAATATCACAATATATAAATATCACATATTTGAAAAAATATTTTATTTAAAAAATTTTCAATTATGTACACATCGTAAAATATATAAATACCCTTTTATAACCTCATTCTATACATACATTCAAGAGAATAAAAAATTTCTCTCTTTCTCTCTCTTTATTTTTTTCTTTTTTTTTAATATTTTTCTTTAGTTTACAACATATATATATATATTAAAGAAGAAATAATTGAAACTTAAAAAAGAAGGAAATAATTGGAATAAAAACCACTTATTTTTTATATTATATTTATTTATTTTGTTGAAGGTATTTAAAAAAATCCTGATTATAAGATTTAAAATTAAAATAATTTTTTAGTTTTAAAAATTAACAAACCACATCAATGTCATATGAATATGTTATTTAAAATTAAAATTTTTATTCTTTTGTTTTATATGTATTTAATAATTATATATATAATTTAATGCAAAGATATGTGAGGGCCAGGGCCACTTAATGCATCATTGCATCTTTTGATTTTTGAAAAAATAAATAATATATTCTTAGAAAATAATCTATGATGATACTCCGACTATAATTTTGTGATTTAAAATTTAATTTATATTGTAATCTGAAAAATAAAAAATATAAGGCCCAAGTGAAATATAAAATTGTAAAATTAATAATAAGGTGGGATTTTTGCGGATTAACCAAAAGGAAAATGGCAAATGACCGAAAGACAAAAACTGAAAAAGTAAAGAAGACGAAGGTTGGGGACGGAATTCAACCATAATGGCGACCCCATTAATATCTCCATTGGCGACAATCATCCCGATTCCTCGACGATGGGTTGACGGCGGCGCCTCAATATCTCCTCCTTGGCTGAGGAGGATGGTGGCGGTGCGTGGGAGTGCCGCCGACGCCAGCGCCAGTGCCAACAACAAGACGAAGAAGAAGTACGAAGTGGATTACTTGGGGCAGAGTACCAAAGGCGATTTCTCCCTCCCCTCTGACCTCCTTCCTCCTTTCTTCGGTACTGTACTTACTCTATCCATCTCTCCTCCCTTCTTTTCTCTTCCACCTCACAAATTACCAACGCAAAGGGGACTTTCTGGACCAAAAATTTTATTGCTTACGTCTCCGACTTCCTATGGCCTGCCTATGGCTAAGATCTCAGTGGCAAAGCTAGTGGGCCGCCTGCTCCACCCAAGCATGGTGCTCATTAATGGCTACTCAAAAAAAAAAAAAAGTTGTCTTGCAAAAATAAAATTGTACACAAATATTATTACATGATCTATGTATATGTTCATTACATTTGAAAATTGACCCCTGCCTTTATATGTCATTGATTCCTTATAATAGCACACAAATCATGCGATGCTAATCCAATTACCTTTTACAATCTTCCAGCAGAAGATAAGAGAAATATTTATATACCAAAGTGAAGATATATAGTTTTAATATTAACATCTGTAACATTCATATACATTTACTTACATATTCATGACCGATGACCTTTCAGTGTGCAAAGTTCTTATTTAATGTGTAAGATTTATATATTTATCCATATATTCACGGTGCTCGGTTAATGCCTTAATGTGAATACACGAAATTAATCTCCTTAAAAAAAGCGAGATATCATGCCTCAACTTGATCAGTTTCATATCCAACTTTGTTATCTACAAATTATTTATTTATTTTTTTGTATTTTTTCTTATTTTGCTGTAATTTCACCATCATATACATTAAAACAAAGAAAAGAAAGATAATTGCAATATTGAGGAAGAGGAGAAAAAGAAGGAAGATATGTATGGAAAATGCATGGCCCAAAATCGTATGGAAGGGCTTAATAGCATGGTAGAAAAGGCATACTCAATGACTAGTGATTCTTAAAATCCCAATTCCATTGCTATGGTTTTACGATTTAGCAATTGTTCCGAATTAAAACTTTTGTAAAATTACACTTATATAACCTTAAATCTAGTCACGGATAGAATTTTGGTCATAAAATATCAACCATGACAAGGATGCCCTCGGTGCCAACACTGAAATTAATGTCTTTCTGAAGTTGCCTTGCACGAGGTATGCTAGTGCCCCCTCCCGCCCCCTCCCCTCGCCCTGGTTGGGAAAAAAAAAACAAGTGCTTGAATTGGTCTTGACTAACAATGTTGAGAACAGAATACTTCATATTTTCACATTTTCTTTTATGTGGATGTTGGTTATTATGTTCATGTGTCTCGTTTATTGGGTGGGTGTGTGCGTGTGTTTTTCTTTTGGGGGGGTGGGGGTGGGTTATTAAGATAAAAACATGCTTCCTCCATGTGGCATTGGAACTTACTGGCATGGCTTTGTTCACATTGAGATCAATTTACATGAATATGTGGAAAGTTGCTGTCTTGTTTTCTCAATAGCAACATCCTATTTTTTTTTTTTTTTCTTTTGTCGCTCTTTGATCCCATCATTTGGAAGTTTTGCACCAAATAACATGCAAAGACTACAAGATAACTCACTAGAAGGTGGACTTTAGGTAACTTTACAATGCCAGTAAGCTTCTTTCAATAGCTAATGAGAATATATAAAATTTAATACTCTCTGTATTTAAACTGAAGGAACTGATGGTCGTGACACCTTAGAGCGTCCAATTGAGGAGGTTGCAAGGCTTGAAACTGAAGAAGCTGAAAATTTGCTACAAGAGTTGGGAATCCCGGTGATTGGATCGCTTTCTTGTCATTTTGTCTTATATTTGCAGAATACACACTTTTCAACACACAATTTTTCCCTTGTGATGCACGAGTCAGTATCTCCTACTATCGTAGATTTCTTAATTTGTCTCAATTGACTCAGTTGCATGTCTCAATGAATATCCATTATTAATGTTTTGCTGAGAAAGCAGATGTTGCATACTTTGACCATGAAAGGTACTTGAGTATGCTATGAGCTCTATTCCCTAATCCTTTTTTTTTTTTTGGTGAACATTTGATAATTATACATCATTTCATATCTTCAAACTAAATATTGATTGTGCAGAGGTTATTTGGTTTGACTGTCCCCCTGGAATTCCCAATTATAATGAATTAGTAATTAATTCTTTTAGAATTTAGAACTCCGAACATAAATTAAAGATGTTTGGAGCCTTTCTCTGATTGATGACTTTGAAGTGAGACCAAGGAATATGACCCTCCTTTTTCTTTTTGATGGGAAGTGCAATTCAAGTTTATATCTTCCTCATTTACAGGTTCCCTTTTCCGCAAGGCATTCTCCTCGTGGGATCTTTTGTAGCCGCACATTGAATCTTAGATCAATCAGTGCCATTGGATATGACATGGACTACACCTTGATGCATTACAATGTGATGGTAAGTAGTTTAATTTTAATTTAGATTTTGGGCCATGATATGAAAAGACGTGTTGCTTTAGTGGCACCATTTTTCTAAGTGACATTTTCACTCTCATCTTCTATTTGTCTCCATACATTGTACATATCATGGATTCTTATAAATAAAATCATTTCCCTTTTACAGTTAATGTCTAATTATGCTATTGTTATGCATGGTGTCTAGCTGAGCTGCTCCAGTTGTACCCATGTTCTGATGATATTTGTATACTCCTCTAGGCTTGGGAAGGACGAGCTTATGATTACTGCATGGACAATCTAAGGAACATGGGTTTTCCTGTCAGTGGACTCAAATTTGACCCAAACTTGGTGAAGTCTTGTCTATCTGCAAGCTGAAAAGTTCATATAGTTCCCTGCAATTTTTGTGTGATTATAAGGTCTTAGTGATTTTTTGAGCAAATTCTTGTTTTTGTATGTAGGTTATTAGAGGCCTTGTCATTGACAAAGAGAACGGCAATTTAGTAAAGGCTGATCGGTTTGGTTATGTCCAAAGAGCTATGCATGGCACTGAAATGCTATCTAATCGAGCTGTAAGGTATGTGATCAATAGTTATTGGCTTACTGGAAGAAAATTGGCAATATTGAATCAAAAACAAAGATTTGTCTGTCTATTTCTGGACCAATGAAGTAAAATTCTGGCATTTTGATGTTGATGAGGAGGGCGAACCTTGGCGCAACGGTAGAATTGCTCCTTTGATGACTTCGTGGTCACGGGTTCGAGACGTGAAAACAGTCTCTTTGCAAAAATGCAAGGGAAAAGTTGCGTACATATACGCTCACTCTCTCCCTACCCTCGCACTAAGTTGGGAGCACTTTGTGTACTGGGTGAATCCTTTTTGATGATGATGAGAAGTATATGTTCTCAAGATATATTAGAACAACAAGATATTTATGGTGCATATAGCACCTTCTATCTGTAACAGCCCTAAACTCCAGATGTGCAAGTATTTATGGTGCATATATAATGCTGCATCTAAATTTACATAATAATTCTTGGAACTATCTATGGAGTCTAGCTACGATATAATTAAGTCTTCTTACTATTATATGAATTTGTTTGTTATTCATTTTGCAGTCGTTGTAATTATGGTTTCTGTATTGCCTGATGACTTTCTATTTATGGAGAACAGTGAAATATATGGAAGGGAATTGGTAGATTTGCGGAAGGAGAGTCGTTGGGAGTTTCTAAATACCTTTTTCTCTGTTTCAGAAGCAGTTGCATATATGCAGGTTACTTACTACTGTTGTCTAAACTATTTGGTAGACACCTTGTGTACAAATCTTCAAATTTGATTGGTCAGTTTGTATTTTCCAAACAGCTGTAGTTGCTTCTATTGGTGTTTGTGCATTTCTTTTCTTCTCCCTCTCTCTCTGTGTGTGTGTGTGTGTGTGTGTGTGAAGGCTTTGATTCTTTCATCATTAGTATTTTTCATATTTTTATCATTTTTTTCTCATACTCTTTCTCCTTATCCTCGTTTTATGTTGTGAACTGACATGGGGCTTGCACTGGTAAGGTTGCTTAACTGGAAAATGGAGTTCATGGTTTTGAATAACAGAATCAGCTAAGAATTTACTAGGCAGCTTACATTGAACCCTATATTACCCTGTGATGGTGTAAGCCTAGTGGTCTAGGATTAGCTTTGCCCCCATAATGATCAGTTCATCCTGCCGTCCTTATGTTGGCTGGTAAATTATTGCCATGAGATAATGTTGTTTCATGATAAATTATAATTAGTTCAGCATGTCTTCCTTACATTGAGCTCTTTATTCTATTTTTCTCTTCTCTTTCTTTCTAACCAATTTTGCACATGAGCAGCACCACCTTAGATCCTGCATATGCTACTTCACTGCAACGTGTATGCATGTGCCAGTTAATGCCATATTATTTTGTTTCAGATGGTTGACAGATTAGATGAAGGAGCTGTGGTGGCAGAAGTTGGTCCACTTGATTATAAAGGGCTTTACAAGGCAAAAAATTGCTGACTTGGTCTTTGTTGCATTTACCCTTTTCTGATGATCTTTGGCCTTGTTTTCAGGCTGTTGGGAAGGCCCTTTTCAGGGCACATGTAGAAGGCCAGCTTAAGGTACTACTTTGCATAGGTACTTGCAATTTTGCCTTTAAATGTTGTAGATACAGGTTCTGATAATTAATGGAATTTTTACAGAGCGAGATAATGTCTAGGCCTGAACTGTTTGTGGAGCCTGATCCGGAGCTGCCTTTGGCACTTCTGGATCAAAAGGAGGTACAGCATATGAGTTTCTTATGGTTTAATAAGATTCTAGAAACTGATTCTGCGTATCTTACATGCATTTCTGTTGGATCAGGCTGGTAAAAAGCTTTTGCTCATTACAAACTCCGATTACCATTATACTGACAAAATGATGCAGCATTCCTTCAACAAATTCCTCCCGAATGACATGGGCTGGCGAGATCTGTTTGACATGGTAACTGCTCCTTATTCACATGTATATCCAGATTCTATTTTGGACAATTTCTTTGATAATTTGTAAGTCCACTATTTCTTGTATTTTTGAAACTAAGAATTACCTAACCAAACTTTTCTTTGTCAATCCTGCCACCAAACCGCTTGTACTATCTTGGAAATCTGTAAAGCATGCTCTTGTGAAGCTATTTTTCTCACATGTTCTGGTTTAGGTAATCGTTTCTGCGAGGAAGCCAGAGTTCTTCCAAATGTCGCATCCAATGTATGAGGTGGTGACTGGTGAGGGGCTCATGCGTCCATGTTTTAAAGCTCGCACAGGTGATGCTATTCTGCCTTTCATGCTTGTTAAAGTACCACTAGACAAATGAGTTTTAGATGGCTATTGCCCTCCTCCTTGTGGTCATTATAGGAAGTGATGTCTTTTGTTAACTCAAGAAGAAGAGGGTCACAATGTCCATGCATGCATTGGCCACTGTTAAGAATGGAGAAATATATACACCTTACTCTATCAGTTTAAGGCTTTTGGAATCGTTGGTTATTTCACAAAATTTAACATAGCATTGGAGCCGGAGGATCTAGAGTTCAAATCCTTCAAGACCCCTTTATTGACCACATTTAATATTTTTCACATATTAGAGACTTTCATATCATGGGCCACATGATTTTTTTTTTGGGGGGGGGGGTGGGGGTGTTGTAAAGAATATGAAGACAATAAAACACTTTATGCGACCAATTTTAGCTTCTGGAGCCAATGGCTGTTTCATAGTTCATGTTGGAACAAGGGTATTGCTTGCTTCAATTGGGTGACTGGAAAGCACAACAATTGCCTCCTTTTTCTGGTTTTCATCTTGCATGGTACTATTGGGGAAGATCATGGCATGGATAGCATCCGCTTTCCTTGTGACAGTATGCTTTCTTGCCCAGCAATGTGGGAAGTGAATCCTGTTAATTTTTATTTCTTTTGGCCTTTGGAATTCACTAAATTATTATGCACTGTGTGGACACTAGTTTTCCTTTCAACAGCTTGAAAGTTAAAACTCAGCTCCTTCTCTTATTAGCATTAGATGAAATTGTAGCCTGCCATATAACACATAATATGTCCAATGTCATTTTGCTGTTTCTTTTCTGTATATTTTCTTGGCAGGTGGGCTATATTCCGGTGGAAGTGCTCAGATGATTGAGAACTCCCTAAACATTCACGGAGCTGAGATATTATATGTTGGTGACCACATTTATACAGATGTGAGCCAATCAAAAGTCCATCTACGGTGGCGTACAGCATTGATTTGTAGAGAATTGGAAAAAGAGGTGAAGCAAAATATTCCTGCAGTCTTTTAAATGCTATCAGTAAAAGTCAGATGCTTATAATGCTTTGCAGGTTCATAACAAGAGGATGTCTAATTCATACTTTAGTTTAAATCTCATGTTTTCTGATACGACATGTCCTAATATTTGTTCACCTTTAGATGACACCCCTTCTCTGGAAACAATTCCTCGATTTCTTACAAATGTGACGAACACACTTCCAAGTGGAAAAATAAGGGAAAACTAGAGCAAGCAATTCTCTTATGTAAACTTTATTGTACAAATGGAAAAACCTCCGGGAACAAGTTGATAATAAATTGTGTGAGTTGGAGGTGGTACATGTTACCTGCACTTGGTTTAATCCCTAGATTGACAAATACAGGTGGTGTGACTGTCTCTTTAGATTGAGCATATTCGGCTCTTTGAGATCTAATCCTTGCTTTCCTTGTTTCATATTAAAAAAAAAAAAAAAAAAAAAAACCTGCAGTATGGTGCTTTAATCCAGAGTCGCAGTCATCGAGCCACACTAATAGAGCTTATAAATCAGAAGGAGGTCATTGGTGATCATTTTAATCAACTCCGGCTTGCTCTGCAGAGGAGAATGAAGGACCGTCCTGCTCGAGTAATAGTTTGCTTTCCATTCTAATAATTGTTAGCTTGCCTGCAATTCCTGTTCTGGAGAAGCATCTAAGTTTAATGATTCTCCTTTGATTCAGTATTAGTGTAGGGATAAAATATTTATAGTAATGTGGTTTATTGAATCATGATAATACGGATAAATGCGCTGCTGTTTGCTCTATGTTCAGTGTTGTGATGCATGTGCCTGAGATTCACTATGGTGTACAACTTGGGCAACCAAAATTTGTAACATATAGATAACATTATTTTTTTTTATCTTTTATTTTTTTTTATTATAGGTGATATATAGTTAAACTAATAGGCAGGTAACATGTTGTGGGGTTGCACTGTGGGAGAAGATTAAAGGATTAATGCCTTTGAGTGGAGTGGAAAAACTAGAATTAGGGGTTAACTCCAATTAATTCAAATGGAAAACATGCTAATTAATAATATCATTGTACACAAATTAAACTGTTTTTCGGGCATCCCAAGGTAATGTCGGCATTCAGGAGAAAGAAGCTCTAAGAGTCGGGTGAAGAGCAAAATAGGGAAAAAGGGATGCTATCTGTAAATATACTAATAACAAATATGCAAATACAAGGAGCTAAATTGCATTCAAAACAACCAAAAAAAAGGAAGAAAGAAAAAGAAGAAAGAAAAAGAGCTGAATTGCATGGCATCATAATGTGGCTGACCTGGTTCTTGGGGATAACTTAACTCTATATATTCACTGATCTAAAGCCTTTGAATCAAGTCATTCTTGTTTGACCGATTGCAAGGTTGCCATTCTTGTGCTCAGACCCTTGCTGCAACTAATATGGATGATGAAGAACTAACAGAGAGCATCCAAAAGCTACTCATAGTTATGCAGAGACTAGACCAGAAGATTGCTCCCTTGTTGGAAGCGGATGGGGAACTCTTTAACCAAAGGTAAAGGCAATGTTAGACGCTTGTGTTTGGCATTGCTTGTGGTTCAATTTTATGTCGGTGTGAAGGATATAAGTATCTAAAAGTTGGATGCTTTTCACTGTTTCATCTGTCATAAAATAAACATTTTTTTTTTCACTCTTTCGATAGGGCATACCCAATGGAAAGGCTTAAAAATTATTATTATTTTTTCTTTTAATTATTAAAAAATAAAACAAAGGACAGAGAGACGAGGCAAAAGTAAGAAGACAAGAAACACTATTAGAAAATGCTATGACATTGTTTAAATTATTTTGATTAAATCTTCTGTTCTTATAACTTTTGGTTCTGACATGTTTGGACATGAAATGAATCTTTGTTCCCTCTCTGCACTAGGTGGGGCTTTCTTTCTCGTGCAGGTCTTTGGGATAAAAGCCACTTGATGAGACAAATTGAGAAGTATGGAATTCTACTCCTTAGATGTTTTGCTATTTTCTTGAGTTTTAGTAATGGAAGTAGCATTTTAGAATCAAGAGATCAAGTTTCAAGAGTTTTCTGCTACTGGTAATCCTTTATGTGGCTTCAAAAATGCAGGTATGCTGATATTTATACATCTAGGGTCTCAAATTTCCTGCATTATACTCCATTCATGTACTTCCGGTCTCAGGAGCAGGTATTTGCGATGTTCTGGTTTTATTTTGCTTGATTGCATTTTCAATCATGGCTAGACTGAGGTCAAGTAGCTGCAAATTATGCTGGAGATGAAAGGCTGGTTGACCATGACCACCTGCTCCTTCCTATTTTCATTTTTGAGTAAACCATTTGCTTATTTGTGCCATGCATGTGATTTGTGCCTGAGTTTCCCTATTATGAATGGGCATGTATATGCACAAACTAGAGTTAGCCTAATGAAAAGGGGAAAAATGACAGCATAGACATGATGTTGACTTTATATAATTGGAAATTGATTACAAGTTAGTTTCGTTGGAGTAATTCTGGTAATCATTAAAAGTCGGTAAGGGAAATTGGAAAAATTGCTATTTGAAATTTCAATCTGTTTCATGTTTCTTTCATAAGGATGGGGAGATTTTCCTCCTAAATGATCTATATCATCAAAATAATGTGCAAGGAGCATTCATATGCTGCATATGGTGATAAAGAGATTGAATGTGTGTGCATGGCTGCAGTGCAAGATGAATGTTTTTCTGCACTCACTCAGGCATGAAAGAGATTGAAAACTGTTCAAAGCAAAGAAATAGAATGAGAGTTTGTAAAACTTACTCGGGATTTAGATTCCTCTCCATCTGGTTCTCCTAAAACTTTGTCATTTAGTTTACCACATGTAGATTGTCAGCTTGTATTGATGAATGGTTATTCATGGAAACACGTTATGGTGACATCTCTATGTAAAGAAGTTGCTGTAGTTTCTGCAAGCTGCATAGAAGCTATGAAGCCTAAAATAAATTTTTGGTGGGGGGGGTTGGGAGATTTATGTAGTTGATCCTAACTAGTTTTGGACTCGGCGGTTTTTTATCATGGAGAAGTTATGAAGTGGGTACTCTAATTTGAGAAGCTTGAGCTCACTTTTCCACCTTGAAGCTTTGTCACTTGCAGAATGCGTGTCATAGCATGGATTATTTGTCTGGTGTTGCCTTGACTCCACAATGATGTCCTCTGCATTTCTTCACGGTTGCAGACACTTGCTCATGACTCGTATTCAAACTATCATTCACGGCTTAATGGATCTCCAGACGAGGAGAGCACATATCTATGAGGGGTTGCTGAGACAAATACAACATGGGGTATCGAGACCAGTACAAGTTTTAACCAAACATGGTCAGGATTGGAGAAATGCTTCAGGCGCACAATTTGACAATATTGAGAACTAATTATTTGTTACTGTAACTGCGACACTACTGCCTCATCTTTTATGCAAAAATTTGTGAAGATGTTGGGAGCACTGCATTGCATGCATTCTGTGCCTGGCTCGGAAGAGAGAGCACTGCCGCCGAGCAAGTTATTGAATGCCACCAAGTTTCAAGGAAACAACTGGTTTTGTTGTTTTTTTCTTTTTTTTGGGGGGGGGGGGGGTAGCTTCGTGAGCGTATCCTTTGCGCAGTGCAGAATATTTTCCTCTTAAATATGATGATGTAACTAAAGGGCAAAAATTGGAAAATAACGATGATGTTGTCATTTCTCTTCGGAGTCGACTGGGTGCTAATTTGTTGGGGGTTGCTGTATCACATTAAACTAGTGATGCTAAGTTGTGTTGTTTTGCAATAGATAATATATTATATGTAATATATTTATTTTTTTCGACGTTTTTGTGCACTCATCTATGGATCTTAACATTATGCAAAACTCAAAACAATGAATTTTATATTTTGATTAGTGTGGGCATGTGTGTGTTAGATGTGCTCCGGGGCCGGTTTAGCCAGAATTGTATCGGGATTGACCCGGTCAAAACTGAAAAGGTATGGACACCGGTTAAGGTCTATAGTTCCTTGGAGTTGGAATTAGAATTGAACCAAAATTATGAAGTAACCGTGACAGTTCATTGTGAAGAAATTGGAATTCTGTTATTACATACTTGTGATATACTTAAACTCTTCATAGTATGAATTGAGGTGGGTCTTGGTTTTGTTCTCGAATCGAAGACCTTGGTTGCGGTGCATAAGAGAAAAAGAAAGTGAGATATAATCTCAACTAATGAAGTTGAGTAGAGAGAGAGAGAGAGAGCATAAAATCACTGGGTGAGAGATTGGTGTTATCCCCTTTTTCTTAAGTTTCGAGTTCGAACATCTTTACCTAGGAAAAAATAATGTGAGAGAGAGAAAAATAAACAATTGTATAAATTATAAATAATAGCAATCAGTAATAACTCGTCATTAGAAATTATATATATATATATAATTTTTGTATCAAGCAAATTAAATAAAATAAATATGCAAAGCAAAACGCAAATCATATCATCCACAAAGCTACAAAGTTGTCAAAAGTATTTAAAAAAAAAAGGGTTTGGGAAGGCCGTGAAACCCATGAATGGATATCACTAGCAAGGTTGAAAGGAATTTGCATAAATTTATGGAGGAAAAAGGGCATATCACTCGGTTCCTAATGCAACCCACTGCACTTGGGTTGAGACCCCACAAGACCTTGCCCTACCATCGTCTCCTCCCTTGAGTTTTGCACGAAATTGATCTTATTTATTAAAAAAAAAGAAAAAATCTTAAAATAACTACCGAAAAAAAATTCTTAATTTAATCCAAATTAATCGAATACTAAGCATTCGACTAATACTCCTCCTCAACAACCAAAAACTCTGCCACAATAATAAAATCAAAACCCTACCTCCACAATAAAACCAAATATATATCCAAACTCAAACTTCAATTTTTATACGCCAATTTTCATATTTAACTTCTCACTAACACACAATGTTCAATTTTTTATCAACACAACACAACAAAACCAATAAACAAAGTAAAATAATTCATAATATAATAATTGATAAAATATAATATGAATTTCATTAACATAACAAAATATAATATGAATTTCATAATACAGGGGGTGGTGCATCATCTCTCTCAACCTGTGTCAATCCCTCAACTATATAGATATCGGGACGAGCTCTCTTCTGTGGAATCCCCGGAGTCAAAACATGAGGCAAGTCATTATCCACAAGTGTGAAGAAAGATGAGAGCTCTATATACCCACTCGAAGGCCCAGCAACATCGGGTGGATGCTGAGATGTGGAGGGGTGAAAATATGGTGAATGAGGTGATGGTGATACATGATGTGGTGACGGTGGTGGTCTCCTCAAACGTGCTCTCTCTCCTCATTGTCGATGTCCTCGAACATCATGCTCTCCATTGTCACCGCCTTTATCTGGTCTACATCTCAAGATGTGTGTCATATCATTTACCAAAATCATAATAGCAAAGTCTGTCATCTCATGCACATTGTCGACATCGGTAGAGTCTTGAATCTAATATAAAGTATCCCACTACAAGAAGACATACATGTGTAAGTTAAACTAACAAATATAAATTAGTGATATAAATAAAAAAATGAACAACTTGAAAACTTATCACGTAACTCAAATAAACTCCTTGACAACCTAAGTAGTAGCGGGTGACGGGATGGAGCCAGGAGCCATAAGCAGGATCAATTGTCGATCCAAGTAACGTGCCAGGTGGAGTTAGCTAGTCATGTCACGCTGTCTAAATGTTAACATACCGTGCATACTAGATTGACTAATCAATCTCCTATGGATTGTGTGTAATAGTCTCGTGGAGTTGATTCTCAGTATCACAATAAATCAGAATGTATTGTATACTCCAAACTGACAGATCACTTTATTAGCAAAATGCCACTCTACGATACTAAAGTAGATTAGTGATACCTGGGAGTGCTAAATATCTCTACCCTCGTGACAATAGTCAAGGTGGGAAGACAATATATCCTTAATATAGTACACCCACACAACTTGATCAGTCATCTGCCTATCAAATGTTTCCCTATACACTGTGACTAAGTGACATACCAAGTGGAGTTAGGTAGTCATGTCACGTTGTCTAAATGTTAACATACTGTGCATACTTGATCGACTAATCAATCTCCTATGGATTGTGTGTAATAGTGTCGTAGAGTTGATTCTCAGTATCACAATGAATCAGAATGTATTGTATACTCCAAACTGACAGATCACTTTGTCAGGAAAATGCCACTTTACGATACTAAAGTAGATTAGTGATACCTGGGAATGCTAAATATCTCTACCATCGTGATAGTAGTCAAGGAGAGAAGACAATATATCCTTAGTATAGTATACCCACACAACTTGATCAGTTGTCTGCCTATCAAATGTTTCCTTATACACTGTGACCACGTGTATAAGGTGGGTAGTGATATCAAACCGCACATTCCACTGCAAAGCTAGTGGACCATCCTCCTTCATAATTGATCACCTAATAAAATCTCTCTCATACCCAAATCTGGAGAAGGATGAGTGCCCCCACATATCTTATGTATATTAACGTGCGTGGCTATATAAAACTATCGATACAAATACGCCAAACATGCTAAACCCCAACTACGATAATCAAAAACACCTAAATCCTCTAAAAATAACAAGTACCGTAAATGTATATAGTGTGCTGTTATATCATAATATAACATATCCCCTTTAGCAACATAATATATGCCCATATCTATTGTAAAATATGGACATCATCTACAGTCTCGGGCAAGATAGCAGAAAACTCAGACAACCATGTTATACTCAGAAAATCACTCTTAAATGTTAAACGTGGAGGCCTAATACCTAATAATCACTCATTCTCATTAGCCCACAATACACCCGTCTATTTACCCACCACGGGTATCCCATTGATAAACAACCCCAAAAGTACCTTTACATCCTAAAGTGTGATAGTAATCTCTCCATGGGGTATATAAAACGTATGTGTCTCCTGTCTCTATCTCTCTACTAACGCCGTGATCAAATGCCAATCTAGTTGAATAAAACACGGTCGAGCGACGCTAAAAAATCCCGACTGCTCTAGGAGAGGGAGAACTTGCTCGTCAATATGATCGTGCTCCCAACACTGTAAAACTGCTTCACATCAACGACAAATGTGCCAAGTAGTGTCCTCTTCATCCCAAACTCTCGATGAGCGATAACCTCATTGGAGGCATAGAATGGTCTGCTCAGTAGGTTCAAGATCCATCTGAGACATAATGAAAAAAGATAGTTAGTTAGTGAAATGATAATGAGAGAGATGGTTTATGAAATGATAGAAAAAATGAATGAGTATTTTAAAAAAGCCGTAAAGTATGATAATAGCTAATGTACATTAAGAAATACAGAAATTAAATGTTCAAGAAGTACATTAAATATTTCACAAATACACGATGATGTCCATCACAATAAGAAATACAAGAATTACATTTAAAATACATTAACAATCAAGCATTACTGGTTTGGGTCGGATAATATTTTTGATTGTGCCCTTATCTGCCACAAAGTCTACAACTTATTTGTCTCGTGCATCTTCTCCTATTGTAACTCTCTGTACTATAACTCTTACATGATATTTGCGATGATGATTCTCAAAAATGCATCTCATTGTGATATCAAGTTGACATAGGTTTTCCTTTCTCACATCGTAGTGATACATCGAGAATGATAGTTGGGTCTGAAATCACGGGCTAACCTGAATGGTCTCCCACCGGTAAAAAATGATACTCATAAACTCTAAATTGGTGTTTCCATGTATTCCATTTTTTTACGATCGTATGCACATCAATCATCGTCCGTGTTAGTGTAGCAACTACATAAGAACAAGGAATTCTATAGATTTGTCATTTCTCACATGTGTAATGCTTATTTCTCATATTCACAATTTGTTTATTACCTCCCTTGTGGTCATATCGTATTTGTCTATAGTCTATTTCTATCTCAAAGATCCCGTACTTATTACTAAAAGCAACAACTATATGGAAATTAGCAGTGCTCATCCATCTCCTTAACATGGCTGAGGCATACTTTGTGTACCGCTCTTCTCTTGTAATTCCTAGTCTCGTCTCAACCAATCATGCCTTAAAATAGTATATCAAGTTGTAAAAAGTCTTAAACACTAAGACAAAAACAAGTAGATTTCTTGCACTATTTAACATGACATTATAAGTTTCACTTATATTGGTCATCATATATTTAAAATGAAATCCACCATCATAAGAGAGAGTCTACTGTTTAGGGGCAATATTTATAAAATAATCAAAAATATCTTTTTTCTTATCTCCTTCATCATCGCTATATATAGTTCAAACTTCTTAGGTTGTGGTTGTAATACGGCAATGGCGGCTAGTCTCTTACAAGTTTGATTTTTGTGATGCATGTTGGTATTGCTAATAACATGACCTATACAAAATCGTCACACAACATTCGACGATGACTATCCAAACTGTGAATAAGTAACTGTTGCCCTTATCCCTTCATGTCAATCTGAAATCAAACAAATAGGGCCTTTCTTATCTCCAACAACATGCTCTAGCACACAGCTCAAAAACCATGATCACAAAGCAAGTGACTCTCCATCAACTAACCTAAGTGCCAATGGGACGATGTGATTGATACCATCCATACTGCATGCAATCAGTATCTTATAGATGTGAGTTTTATTTATACTTATCAATAGCCTACAACTCCCAAAAGCTATGATGTTAAGACCAAATACCCAAAACAGAGTTTCAAATACCCTTTCACCATTTGCATTTGGTGGACTCAACTTCTAATTTATTCATGTCCCCGGATTCCTTTATACTATTACATCTAACAATTGAGCTAGTTATTTGTAAAAATCATCTCAATCCTTATATACCATCTCTATGGTCTTTCTCTTCGCTGTCTAAACTCTTCTACGTAAAACAACATATATAGTTCTTTCTATCATAACAGTCCGCAGAAAAGAAACTTTGACATTGGGATCTTCTCTCACATAGTTAAGAAAAAAATTAGGCCATCAAATTTGAATCTAATTGTCTATGATCCTACATCAACCCAACATTCATACATTGTGTGGACCATCAACAATGGAAATTACAAAAGTATCAATATGTTTTATTCTACGAGTATGTAATCTCCACCTACAACCTTGATCCCTTTAAATATATATTGCTGTTCAAAGTGTAGGGGTTGATTTCCTAACATGAAAATGATAGTGACCGCATAAATAAGCTACTCTTTCGACTCAAACCTCATCCCCTTATTCAATTCATCACTAAAACTCTAACTATTGACTGTCAATTTACAATCTTTCTCGAAAGTCACATAGTCATCACTTTCAGGTGCAGTAATCATAGAGGGGATTGAATCGTCTATTTGACCATAAGCATTAGGAGTTGAGGAGGTCTCGATCATTAACTCGTTGACATCACCACCATCATCAACTTTTCCATTATCTTCATCTTTATCTTCATTTTCATCTTCATCATCATCTTCATCTTTATCATCATCCTCTTCTTCTGCCTCTTCTTCCACCTTTTTTTTTTCACTATTTTTTTCTCATCTAAATTGGTCTTCATTTTTATCAAAGCAAGATCCAGTTGAAATTCAGTATGTGGATAATCATTCGTATAATTACAACTTTATTATAAGGACATTCCATTATCATAAAATTTTATATACAACTCATGAGTGGAATCCACTCCCAGACTTATCGCAAGTTGGGTCGCCCTATCCAACAAGAGGGGATGACCCAAAGATGTATAAGGTGATGAGTTCTGAGAGCTAATGGTCATGGGTCGCCCGGCCCAAGGTGTTGGGTCAATTCAAAGCATGGAAATAGGGGATAGGATGCACTGGGGTTGAGGTTGGGTCACCCTATGGGCTTGGTGAGACGTCTTGTGTGTGTAAAAAGTGGGTTTGGGTCGCCCTGTCCAATAAAGAGGATGACCCAAGAGTGTTCAGAGAGTGCGTTCTGTGATGATTACATGATGGGTCGCCTTGCCTCTTGGCTTGGGTCAACTCAAGGTCTAAAAATTGAAGTGTTGAGTCGCCCCAACCCCTATTTGAGTCACTCTAAGTCCCTAGAAAACAAAGGACAGGTCATCCTAGCCCATTTGTGAGTCGAACCGTGCACATGGAAAAGTTATAAAATGACCAAAATGTCCTCCAAGCTCAAATAAAACTTAAAAGATAGGAGGGGTAAAATAGTGATTTTGCATTCCACTATTCATTAAAGCCCAAAATTCATTTTCTCTCCTCCCATTCGACACATCTCTCACACTCGACTCTCTCTCTCCTCTCTCTTCCTCACTCATTTCTCTCTCTATTTCTCTCTAGAAATAAATTTTTCCATCACTAAATCTACTCCATCAAACTTCCAAAACTCCCAATCAAACAGCTAGATAGAGAAAATTTTGGGAAAAAATCTAGGGTTTGATCAAAAAAAGGGGAAAATCTAGGGTTTCCGTGAGCCAAAATCCAAGGTTCAATCTGACCACAAAATCAAGATAATTTTCTCATCATCTTCAAGGGTTTAGTTCCATTTCTCATAAATTTAATTTTTATGTTTGAAATTTTGGGATTTTGTAAATAGGGAAAGTTAGGGTTTTTGAAACCCAACCTTCAAAACCTAATCCAACCTCAAAATTGAGATAATTGTTTACTCTTAATCTTGAGTTTAGCTTTTTTATTACTAGATTTAAATTGCATTGTTGAGATTTGATACAATTTCAATTTGAGGTCAAAACTCTAGAAATTATGAATAGTAAAATTTGAGGGAAATGGCAAATGAGAATTTATATTGATGTAAATTACATGCAAAAGGTAGAATTAGAACCTAGATTCATGAATTTGACAAATGTAAAATTTGGGGATTTAAATCTAGGGTTTGTATATAATAAATTATTAAGAAATTGTGAATAATTATGAAAAATAGTTCCCAATGAATTGTGAATGATGAAATTACAACATAAATTTGCGAATTAATGAAATTAGGGTTTGTGCTAAATTGGAGAAAATTCATGAACCCTAGGAATTTAATATTGAACTTGTGATTATTGAATTAGAATAAATCAATTTGAAACCCAAGAAGGAATTATCTTGGAATTGAATTGCCAATTTTGAAAACTAAGGATTGAGATAGGTCAAAGAAAACCAATTAACCCAAATTCTACAAACAATTAAATGATTTATCTGGTGTTTATTGTATTAGTGTAAAGGCAATTGGAATCAAAAGAAGAATTTTTACTTGATTGAACACCATCGTGGATTGAGTTGGGAGTATTCACCATTCCAAAAGGTGAGTGATTTCTTGGTTTTACTTAAATAAAAAAAATTACTTCTATTAAGAATGTTTTCATTGAATTTCTAAATGACTTTTGAATTCTTGAATTTATATACTTTAGTGTGTATAGAATATCCTAAAAATAAAGTTTGAATTTCTATGCATTCTAATGTTTTGAATGAGTACATGTGCCATGTTGATTTATTAAATTGAACACACTGTGATGCTGATTTTTTATGAAAGGATTATTGAATTTTTCATGAAATTAAAAACATCATTATCATTACTAATTGACACTAATTAATACCGTATTTTTCCCATATTAGATGTTTAAGATAAAACACTATTAAAAAACTTAACATGTTGTGTCATATAATTTATCTGAAAGCCCTTACAGATCACAAACACAAACTCATTAAAATAGATATTCTTCTTCACCCTAATCAACTTAGAAGGACCATAGTTATAACCAATTCTATCCTCATCTGTGACAATTTCACCATTATTAAAGTATAACAAGCTCATCATATCTGTCATTTTTTTTTTAAATATCAAAATTAAAATTGTTAACATCTATTTAAACGTGTTATAAATTTATGCAAATAATCAAACTTTTTTATTTTAAAAATCATTGAACAATTTTATAACAAATAAATTTATGTTATGAATATTGAATAATTTGATGGATGTCCATTGAAATATATAACTTTACCACTGTCTTGTTATAATAAGACATTTGTCAAGACACGGGTTTTTGATGAGTTATCAACTTGTAGGACACGTGGTAGAAGCTTATGAGAAAAGACTTGGGAAGCTTCTAAGAGAAGTCTCATGAAACTTCTGAGAGAAATCACATGAAGATTCCAGGGGAAGCCACCCAAAGCTTCTGGAGGAAGCCTCACGAAACTTCCAAGCTTCACACAACTATAAAAAGGTGAGGAGGCTATAAAATCCCATGAAGTGATAAGAACTTGAGGCAATAAGATTGAGAGAGAAAGGAGAGAAGAAAGTGAGAAAGAGCTCAAAAAGTTTCTTTCACTATGTTCTGTTCAAATTCTTCTTTGATATAGGTTTTTGTTACTGTATCAATTTTTTTATAATATGTTATCAGTACGAAACTCTACCAAAGGACAAAGTTAAGATAAACCAAGCACAAATCTACTTTCATTAACATAGTAGAAAATGAGGTCTCACTATTCAAGAATTCTGAGGTAGTTTTTATAGCTTTCTTTTTAATGGCAAATCTTGCAAAACTTGAATTTTTGCTTCTCAACATTTCTGGAAAGAATTATTTATCATAGACTCTTGATATTGAAATGCATTTAAATGCGATGGATTTTGGAGACACCATCAAAACTAATGATATTATTATACAAGATTGTGCAAAAATAAAAATTTTCATTCGATATCATCTTGATGAAAGTTTGAAAATAGAATATCTCACTGTTAAAAATCCTCTCGAGTTGTAGAAAAATTTAAAGAAAAGATATGACTACCAGAAGATGGCCGTTCTCCTAAATCCCAATACGATTAGATATATCTTAGGCTACAAGATTTCAAATCCATTGGTGACTATAATTCTGCAATCTTCAAAATCATATCCCCATTGAAATTGTGTGGAGAAAACATAACTAAAAACGATAAAAAGTTTCTCCACTTTTCATACCTTGAACTTGCTCATGCAATGACAATATCGAGAAAAGGGATTGAAAAAATATTCTGAATTGATTTCATACATTCTTGTGGCCAAACGAAATAATGAATTATTGATAAAAATCATGAAATTCGACATTTTGGTCTTTGTTCATTCCCTAAAATGAATGTGACTAAATATTATTATGAGTATGGAAAAGGTCATAATTGAAGTGATTGATCAAACCACCAGAAGTGGTGATGCAAATTCATCACCATCAGAAGTGGGACAATAATGATGGAAAAAGACAAAATAAGTTTTCAAAAAATTCTGAAAATATTCTAAGATCAATAAATAGCAAGAAAGATGAATGCCTCATTTATAATATTACGATATATATATAATAAGAATTACTTCTCCTTTCTGAAGTTGGGAGAAATAATAGTTGATATCATATATGGCAGTGTGAAATTAATTTAAAACTCCAACAGAACACAAATGTCTCTTTGGAAAAAAAATTGACTACTTGATTGACGATAGGAGTGAATTTTAAAATATTTCTCTATTTACTAAAAAACATAGATATTCTCTTAATTCGATTCCCGATAAATGATGGAGATCTATGTCTCGCAGACAGTGTCACTACATATACTTTATAAAAAGATAAGAAATATTTTTCTCATCTGATAATATAAGAGACCAATGTTAATACAATATCTGAGAGTATAAAATTGATAGAATATTTTGGAAGATCTAACATATTCTTACCTAGAGGAACTAAATTTGAAATTGATATGGTATTATACTCTCCCAAGTTTTAAAGAAATTTATTGAATTTTAAAGATATCCGTAGAAATGAATATCACATTGATACAATAAATAAAGGAAACGTTGAATACCTTCACATTATGAGTATAATTTTCGGTGATAAAAGCATATTAAAAAAATTACCGATATATTCCTCCGATTTGTATTACACATACATTAATGCAAGAGAAGTATATGCAATAGTAAACCACAAGTTTACTAAGTTGAATGATTTTATTATTTGACATGAACGGTTGGACCATCTCAGGTCAATAATGATGCGAAAAATTATAAATGATTAATGTGGATAGTTTTTGAAGAACAAAAAAATTTTTAGTTCAATGAATTTACTTGTGTTGTTTGCTTTCAAGACAAATTAATTGTAAGACCATAACTAGTTAAAATAAATTATGAGTCTCTTGAATTTTAGAAGGAATATATGGGGACATTTGTGGGCCTATACATGTGGACCATTCAAATATTTTATGGTTTTAATTAATATATCAATTAGGTGGTTACATATATCAACTCGCGACCTAGTATTTGTGAGATTATTTTGTTAGTTAATTAGATTACAAGCATATTTTTTTAAATTATCCAATCAAGAATATTCATTTTGATAATGTTGGTTAATTTATATCCCAAAATTTTGATAAATATTGTTTGTCGATTTGGATAAGTGTAGAATATCCTATAGTACATGTTCACACTCAAAATGGTTAGTAGAACACTCATTAAGCGTGTTCAATTGATTGCAAAGCCATTGATTATGAGAGCAAAATTATTAGTTTCTGGTTAGGGACATGCTATTTTACATGCAACAATATTTATTCGTATCTGGTCAACAAATAGTAACAATTTCTCCCCATACATTTAGTTTATGGTCAGGAACCAATTATATCCCATTTGAAAATTTTTAGATGTATAGTATATGTCTATATTACACCACAATAGGAGATCAATGTCCTTGAAAGACTAGGAGATTGAGAATATACATTGGGTATGAATTTTTATCAATTATTAAATATATTAAACCCATAACAGGAGATTTGTTTACGGCTCATTTTGCCGATTTTCATTTTGATGAATCTGTTTTCCAAACATTAGGGGGAGAAAAGAATAAATAGTTTGGAAATAAAATCAGTTGCAATGAATTATTATTATTTTATCTTGATTCTCAAATAAAGCAATATGAACTGAAAGTTCAAAAGATGATTCATTTATAAAATTTAGCAAATCAATTGTCAGATGCATTTACTGACTGTAAAAGGGTAGCCAAGTCACATGTTCCAGTAGTTAATGCTCCTACTAGAATTGATTTCCTTGAAGTACAACATAACATTGCTAATGAGTTTAAAGCACGTGCAAAACATGATAGACTAATTGATTCGAAAGATAAAAATTCTCGAGATAGAAAATGAGTAAAGAAATTAGATAGTTTAAATGAAAATATTGCATGTCCTAAAGATGTATCAGCCATGGATAATGTTCCTGAAGAACATCATGTATCTGAAAATATTGATAATCATGAGATCTCAATATGTTATGTTATGGATGGAGAAATATGGAATCGAAATAATGTCAATGTTGATCACATTTTTGCAAACCACGTAACAATAAGTATTGAAAATGAAAATGAAGATTTTGAATAAAAGCCTATTGAGAAATACAAATATAGACATGATTAGCCAAAAATGAAAAGATGCAAGGCAGAATTGAAGTCCCTTGATAAAAGAAATGTATTTGGACCAATAGTCCGTACACCTATTGGTGTAAAACTAGTGAGATACAAATAAGTTTTTGAACAAAAATAAAATGAGAAAGGTGGAATTATAAGATATATAACATGGATTCTTGGAAAGATCCGACATTGATTATGATACGATATACTCTCTTGTGGTAAATGTAATTATTTTTCGATCTGGTTGGCTATACAAAAAGGACTCAATTTGTATTAAATAGATACCATTATAGTTTATTTGTTTGGTGCACTTGATAATAACATTTTATGAAGATCTCAGAAGGATTTAAACTGCCAAAAGCATGTAATTCTGATTCTCAAGAATATTACTCAATCAAATTGAATAAATTCTTATATTGATTAAAACAATTTGGTCGCATGTGGTATAACCAATTTAGTGAGTATTTATTAAAGAATGAATATAAAAATGGTCCTATTTGCCTAGCATTTTATAAAGAGATATGGATGTGATTTTGATATTATTGCAATATATATTAATGATCTGAATATCATTGAGACTCTTAAGGAGTTCTCAAAAGTAGTAGAGTGTTTGAATAGAGAATTTGAGATGAAAGATCTCAAAAAGATAAAATTTTGTATTAAATTGCAGATCAAAAATTTAAAGGATAGGATCTTTGTAGATCAAGCAACTTATACAGAATAAGTACTAAAATGATTTTATATAAATAAAACACATCCGTTGAGTACCCCAATGGTTGTGAGGTTACTGATGTAAATAAAGACTCTTTTCGACCTCAAAAAAATAATGAGATTCTTAATCCTGAAATACTATATTTAAGTGCAATCAAAATACTTATATATTTTGCTAATTGTATAAGATCTAATATATCATTTGCTGTAAATGTATTATCAAAATTCAGTTCTTTCCTGACATGATAATATCGAAATGGGGTCAAGCATATTTTTCAATATCTTCAAAGAGCAATTGATTTTAACTTATTTATTCAATTAATTCCAAATCAGTATTTATCGGGTATGCCGATACTGGATTTTTATCTAATCCCCACAAAACACGATTTCTAATTGGATACTTATTTACATATGGCGGTATTGTTATTTCTTGATAATCCATAAAATAATTTATAACCGTCACTTCCTCGAACCATGCTGAAATTATAGCAATTAATAAAGTAAGTCGAGAATACCTTTGGTTAAGATCAATGACTCAATATATCTTGAGGAATTACGGACTATTCTCTAATAAAGATATTCCTACGAGATTGTCCAAGAATAATACTACATACATTGCTTAACTAAATGAAGAATATATTAAGAAAGATAGAACTAAACATATTTTACTAAAGTTTTTTTTTTTTTTTTACACATGACCTTCAAAAGAATAGTGAAATTTATGTGCAATAAGTCCAATCAAGTTAAAATTTAGCATATTTATTTATCAATGTACCACCGACTGCTACATTCAAAAGATTGGTAAAATGAATTAGAATGTATCTGTTTAAAGATCTCAAGAGATATTCTCAATAAGGGGAGTAAATACACTTAGAATAGTATACTCTTTTTCTTTCACTAGAATTTTTTTTCCACTGGGTTTTTTCTAGTAAGATTTTAACAAAACCTTTTCTTTGTGTGATGGTTATCTAAGGAGAGTGTTATGAATATTCAATAATTTAGTGGATATCCATTGAAGTATACAATTGTACCACAGTCTTGTCATGATAAAATATTTGTCAAGACACGAGTTCCTGATGACTCATCAGCTTGTAGGACACATGTTAGAAGTTTATGACAGGAGTTGGGAAGGCTCTAAGAGAAGCCTCATGAAATTTCTAAGAGAAATCACACGCACCCGAAGCTTCTTGAGGAAGCCTCATGAAGCTTCCAAGGAAAGCTTCATATAACTATAAAAAGGTGAGGAGGCTATTGATATGAACCCGATGGGTGTAGAAACCCTAAAACCCACGAACAACTTAATTTAGCCCAAAAATCGTTCTAACGAATTATTTGAACCAGTGGAATTAAAGACCTCAAACCTTGCTTTAAAGGAGGAAGAACCTAAAGTATATGACTTTAGACCCGTTTCTCACTAGAACAAGAATCTTGGTATAAAAATGGAATGAATGACACCACAATCTAGGTAGTTCGAAATCTAGATTGATAAGTCAAAGAACTAAACAAAACTCCTATTTTGAATAAGTTCAAAAGTTCTCAAAAGAACAAAACGTGTGAAGAAACTTCATAATTTTATCAATTCTCTCAAAAGTTGTATTTTATACAATATGTAATAGCCTATTTATAAACTAAAGATAAACACTAAATTAGTAACTAAAAATTTAGTAACTCCTAAACAATTTAAAAAAATAGGAAACTAAAATATAAACTATAAAGAATAATTAGAAAACTAAATAAATCAAACTATTTTGACCAAGTTTTGCTGCTATTTTTCTTTATTTTCGTCCTTCCTTGGTATTGGATAGTTTTTGATCATTTATTCTTCCAATTGGACTTGTATGAGCATAATTAAGGCCCATTTTCGTTTTTCATTCATTTGAGTTTCAATTTCTTGTTGTAAAACCCTCTGAATTAAGTTATTCAGTATTTTTTTGAATCTTTTAACTCGATGTTTTGTCACCGGCCCAACTGGAACTTGAGTTGGATCTTGTGAATTCATTACAATCTTGATGACCTCATCATTCCCCCCTATTGAGAAGGATTTGTCCTCAAATCGTCACCTACATCAAAAGGACTCACGTCAGTAATATTGAAAGTAGCACTAACATTATACTCACCTGATAAATCAAGTCTGTAACTATTGTCGTTAATCCATTCTAACACTTGAAAAGGACCATCTCCTCAGGGTAACAATTTAGAACGTCTTTGTGCCGAAAATCTTTCTTTTCGCATATGTAACCAAACTCAATCACCGGGTTCAAAAATCAGCTTGTGACGTCCCTTGTTCGCTTGCTTGATATATTGTTCGGTACTCTTCTCTATATTGAATCGTACTTTTTCATGAAATTGCTTTACAAATTCTGTATTTTTCTTACCATCTAAATTCACTTGCTCAGAAATAGATAAAGGTAATAAATCCAAAGGAGTTAAAGGATGAAAACCATAAACAATTTCAAACGGTGAGAACTTGGTAACAGAGTGAACAGTATAGTTATATGCAAACTCAACATGTGGCAAACATTCTTCTCAAGTTTTAATATTTTTACTAATGACAGCTCTCAACAAAGTGGATAAAGTCCTATTGATTACTTTTTTTTGACCATCAGTTTGAAAATGACAAGTTGTTGAAAATAAAAGTTTCGTTTTTAACTTTCCCCATAATGTCTTCCAAAAATAACTCAAGAACTTAGCATTCCAATCTGAAATGATTGTTCTAGGCATCCCATGTAACCTTACAATCTCCTTAAAGAATAAATCCGCAATATGAGAAGTATCATCAGACTTATGACAAGGAATAAAATGAGTCATATTAGAAAACCGATCTACAACCATAAAGATCGAATCCCATCTATATCTACTCCTAGGTAAACCCAAAACAAAATCCATCGAAATGTTAATCCAAGGTGAACTATGAATAGGCAGGAGTGTGTAAAGACCATTAGGTTGAACCCTAGATTTAGCTTGCCTACAGGTAATACATTTACGACAAAATCTCTCAACATCTTGCTTCATGTGTGGCCAATAAAAATGTTCCTGTAAAATAACCAAGGTTTTGGCAACTCCAAAATGTCCCATTAACCCTCCACTATGAAATTCCTGAACTAGCAAATCTCTCAATGAATAATTTGGCACGCATAACTTATTTTCTCTAAACAAAAAGTTTTCATACCTGTAGAATTTACCCTCTACAGATTTTTCACAAACACTATAAATTTCTCCAAAATCATGGTCATTATGATAAAGTTCCTTAATATGCTCAAAACTAAGAAATTTAGTATCAAGAGTAGAGATTAAGACATACCTGTGTAAAAGTACATCTACGACCACATTCTCCTTACTTTGTTTATATCGAATGACATAAGGAAAAGTTTCGATGAATTTCATCCATCGAGCATGTCTCTTATTCAACTTATATTGACTTTTCAAATGTTTCAAGGATTCATGATCCGTACGGATCACAAATTCTTTTGGCCGCAAATAGTGTTGCCATGTCTCCAAAGATCGAACCAAGACGTACAATTCTTTATCATAGGTAGGATAGTTAAGTGCAATCTCGTTTAACTTCTCGCTAAAGTACGCAAGTGGTCTTTCATCCTACATAAGAATAACGTCTATATCTACACCAGAAGCATCATATTCAATTTCAGACGTTTTAAAAAAATTAGGTAAAGCAAGTAAAGGAGCATGAGTAAGTTTATATTTAATAAGTTGAAACGTCTTCTCTTACTCTTCACTCCATTTGAATGCAACGTTTTTCTTGATGATTTATGTAAGCGGTGCAGCGATGGTGTTAAAATCTTTCATGAACCTTCTATAAAAGCTAGCAAGCCCATGAAAACTTCTAACATCACCGATACTGGAGGGGGTCGACCAATCTTGGATGACTTTGATTTTTTCTTCATCAACCTCAATTCTTTTAGCACTCATAACAAAATCTAAAAAAACAATCTTATTGGTGCAGAAAATACACTTTTTAAGGTTAGCATATAACTTTTCCTTTCTAAGCACATCCAAAACCGAATGTAAATGTGAAACATGATCATGCAAACTTTTACTATAAACCAGAATATCATCAAAGTAAACAACTACGAATTTACCAATAAAAATACGTAAAACATGATTCATTAAGCGCATGAATGTATTAGGAGCATTGGTTAATCTAAAAGGCATGATTAACCACTATTAACCACTCATACAATCCATATTTAGTTTTAAATGTTGTTTTCCATTCATCTCATTCTTTTATTTGTATTTGATGATATCTACTCTTAAAGTCAATCTTAGAAAACACACAGGCACTATGCAATTCATCTAACATGTCATTTAATCGAGAAATAGGGTGTCGATATCTTACCGTTATATTGTTGATGGCTTGGCAATCAACACATATCCTCCATGTCCCATCTTTCTTATGCACTAAAATCACCGAAACTGCGCATTGACTTATGCTTTTTCTCACATATCATTTTTCCATCAACTCTTCGATTTGCCTTTGTAGCTTCTTCACCTCTTCTAGGTTGCTTTTATATGTTGGATGATTTGGAATTGATGCACCGAGTACAAAATCGATTTGATGTTCAATCCCTCGGATCGGTGGCAATCCTTGGGGTAGATCTTCAGGAAATACATATTCGAATTCTTGCAAAAGAGAAACAACAGTATTAGGCAAAGAAGAGTTAAGTTGGTAAGTGCTTAAAAGGGATTCCTTGTACATAAGTACAATCATTGGCCATTTTGAGAGCATATCTCGCTTAACCTCACTTGTTTTTGCATAGAAATTCCTTTGTTTTCTCTCGAATTTTACCTAATTGGTCGAACTTTTATCTCTTTTTTCTTCCTCACCAAATTCAGCCTTTCTTTCTTCTTTTCTCTCTTTTTTCTCTTCTCTCAACTCATTTTGATCTCTTTGTTTCTTTTATTCACTCAATTTTTGTAATCTCACTCGGTCTTCATAGACTTGTATTTGTGTCATCGGAATTAGAGCGATTTTTCATTAATTGAACATGAATGAATACTTGTTGGTGAAGCCGTCATATTGTACATGTTGATCAAATTGCCAAGGCCTTCCTAACATATATTCCTAGCCTGCATTAGCATCACATCACATAACACCTCATCCTCATATTTCTCAATTCAAAATGGCACAACAACTTACTTTATAACCCTCGCTTCTCCACTATCATTCAACCATTGTAGTTTGTATGGTTGGGAATGTTTAGTGGTTTGCAAATTCAGATTTTTCACTAAATTTGTACTCACAACATTAGTAAAACTATCACCGTTAATAATTAAAATACATACATTATCTTTCACATGACAACAAGTATGAAAGATATTCTCCTGTTGTATTTCTTTTTCATCTCTTTTGGCTTGTAAGATTAAAGCTCAGCACGTAACTAGTGTGTTAACATCTTACCGTATTTAGCCCCGTACTCCTCATCTCCGATGGTGGCATCTTCCAATAGTAGCAAACAATCAATATCATCTTCATCTTCGGACTCGATTGCACTATTTTCCCGAATCACCATAACTCGCTTGTTTGGACATCGGCTAGCTATATGTCCCCTTCTTTGACACATGAAGTATTAATCTCACTAGAATGAGTTGAAGTGGATGAGTTGAAGTGGAGAATGTCTTACCTCGAGAAGTTGTGGTGGAGGCAGTTGGTTTGTGTTCAGATTTAACTTTGGAGGTAGCTAAATTTTCTTCTTTTTCTGGATAGCTCGTTCTCCAATATGTTGCACTCGAAATCTGGGGGGCTGATCTTGGCCGTGTGCTGCCTCTCTTGAATTGCCTCTCAACCTTGATTGCCATATGTACTAAATCCTCCAACTCCATATAATGATGAAACTCGATCGTATTGGCAATCTTTCGATTTAAACCATTCAAAAATCTAGCTATTGTCACTTTTTTATCTTCTTCCACATTGGCCCTAATCATAGCCATCTCCATCTCTTTGTAATACTCGTCTACGCTTCGGTTACCTTAGTGGAGACTCTGCAACTTGAGATATAAATCCTTATAGTAATGACTTGGTACAAATCGTCGTCTCATCACCGTCTTTATCTTATTCCAAGTTTCAATAGGTCGATCCTCATTCCGCCTTTTATTGATGCACAACTGATCGCACCATACAATTGTATAATTAGTAAACTCAATAACAGCCAGTTTTACCTTTTTTAATTTGGAATAGTTGTGACAATCAAAAATCAACTCAATTTTCTTTTCCCACTCAAGATGTGCTTCGGGATCACTTTTACCTTGAAACGACAGAATTTTCATCTTGATATTACATAAGTTATTGTCTACCCGATTCCTAACTTCTCTATCCTGACCCAGTTTCCTATAACTACCCACTGATAACCTATCAAACTCCTCCTCTAACCCATCCCCTTCAAACTCATCCACAATTTCAGTTTTCTTTTGATAAAACCTATTCCTTCTTGAGAGGTTCGACCATATTGATGGTTGCCCCTTTTGCGCTCTCTTATACCATATCCAACCTTTCATGTATAAGATCTAACTCACTCTTCATCATCCGTCTCATCTCTCCCATAAATGCTTGTAGTTGTAGATTCGGCCTAATGTGTAGTTGAACCTCCTCACTTATGTTATCTTTTTTATTTTGAGACATGATTGGAATCTGCAAGACAATGTTAGAATAAAATAAGAAAGAATCTCACCACACTCCCTTACATGTTTTACTCAAAAATAATGATTCACTCAAATCCACTCGTGTTTCACTTTTTGAATTTGGCTTTTATCTTTAATGAATTCTCTCTTGTCTTTTACCACTCTTCTTTACTTAGTCAAGTTCTTTATTGAACTCGTGAATTCAACTCAAGAATAATTATCGTATGAAATTCAAAGACTTATATGAAAAAAAAGTATTAATAAGAGGTACAAAGAAATAAAAATCAAGAAAGAAAAAAAAAAGGGAAATAAAGAAAGTTATAAATTTGGAAAAATTCTAATTTAAGAGGACACAAATAAGGAATGAAATAAATAAGAAGGAGAGTAAATAAGGAAAAAGATCAAGAATGAAAAACAATTATAAAAAGTTTTGAATTTAGAAAAGTGCACAAATTTAGAAAAGTGCACAAATAAAGAAACATTTCAAACTCAACCAAAAATTTAGAAAATTCTAATTCAAATTTGGTAATAACACTTTAGAACTTGCCAAATTTGAATAAGATCATAAAATAAAAAATTATCAATTTTGTAAAATTTGGAAACTGCATCTTTTTTTTCACGGCCTTTTTTTTGTGGGCCTTCTTCTTCTTTTTTTTGGCCTTTTTTTTTTTTTTTTCACAGCCTCTTTTTTTTGCCCTTCCCTTTTTTTGCCTCTTTTTTTGCCATTCTTTTTTTTGTATGACCCTTTTTTTTAATAGCCTCTTTTTTTTTTGAACTATGACAGCACAAAATAAAGAATAAAATACATAAAAAATAAGAAATAAACCAATGAATGAAGAATTTTGGTCAAGATGATGAATCGAGATTGGAATTAGAGTTTTAAGACACAAACAAAAACAAAAGAAAGAAGAAAAAAAATAAAATAAGAATAATTCGAAGAAAAAAAAATTAGCTCTGATACCAACTGATGTGAACCAGACGGATATAAAAACCCTAGAACTCACGAATAAGTTAATTTAGCCCAAAAATCGTCCCAACGAATTATTTGAACCGGTGGAATTAAAAATCTCAACCCTTACTCTAAAAGCGGAAGAACCTAACGTATTTGGTTTTAAACTCGTTTCTCACTAAAACAAGAATCTTAGCATAAAGATAGAATGAATGACGCCTCAATCTAGGTGGTTTGAAATCTAGATTGATAAGTCAAAAAACTAAACAAAATTCATATCTTAAAATAAGTTTAAAAGTTCTTAAAAGAACAAGACGTGTAAAAAAACCTCATAATTTTATTAATTATCTCAAAAGTTGTATTTTACACAATGTGTAATGTCCTATTTATAGATTAAAAGTAAAAACTAAATTGACAATTAAAAATTTAGTAACTCCTAAACAATTAAAAAAAATATGAAACTAAAATATAAACTATAAAGAAGAATTAGGAAACTAATAAACCAAACTATTTTGATCAAATTTTGCTGTCATTTTTCTTTATTTTCGTATTTTCTTGGTTTTTGGTAGTTTTGGACCCTTTATTCTTTCAATTGGACCTGTATGAGCATAATTAAGACCCTTTTTGGTTCTTCATTTATTTAGGCTCCAATTTTTTGTTGTAAACCCTCTGAATTAAGTTATTCAGTACTTTTTTGAATCTTTTAACTCGATCTTTTGTCACTGACCTAACTGAAACTTGAATTGGATCTTGTGAATTCCTTGCAATCTTGATGACCTTATCAGCTATGAAATCACATCAGGAGATAAAGAACTTGAGGCAATAAAATTGAGAGGAAAATGAGAGAAGAAAGTGAGAAAGAGTTTAAAAAATTTCTTTCACTATATCTTGTTCAAATTCCTCTTTGAAGTAGATCTTTGTTTCTATCTCAATTATTTTTATAACAATTTATATCAATTTAAACCATTAATAATATCGTACATTCTAAAGTTTAATAATTTTCTTATACATTTAAAAGTTTGATAATTTACCAATTTAAATTGTTAATATACCAATTGTATAACAAATAAATTTTATATTAATTATTATTAAAAGTTTAATAATTTTTTTTTATAATTTAACCCCAAACAGAATAATTTCTAAATTTATAATAATTAAATTTCTCAATAAAATTAGTTCAACGAACATCATAATTTTACGATCGCTGCTGTGGTTGCCGAAGGTTGCGGAGATCAGGATATCCGTCACAAACTGCCTCACGATGCCGGATTACTATTGTTAGTTAGGGTTTTGATTTCGTGTTTGGGGGAGAAGGGAGGAGGAGAAAAGAAAGAATGGGAAAAGAAGAGGCCGGGGGCTTTTCTGCGAAATGGTCTATTGTTGAACTCTTGATTTAAGGGTTAAATTGAGAATTTTCTTTCAAAAGATATTTCTTTTTTTTTTTTTTTAAGGAGGTTAATTTTTTTTGGGTGAAAAAATTAAGGAGGTTAGATTCGTACAAAGTCCCCTTCCTCCTGCACCCGGCCATAGCGTCAAACCTCACCTCTTATTTTTCAAGGTCCTTGGGCACATCAGTTTTGCTTTTGGCCGCAATAAGCTCCAGCTACCTCCGACCATCTTCGAGGGATATAACCAAGAGAGCGGGGAGGGCACAGGAAATGACGTGATCGAGTAATGAAGTGAAAGTAAGTTTGTAGAAATTAATAAAAAGAACGATGAAGAAGTTGAGGTGGGCAATGGACGGAGATTTCTGGGATGTGGACGTCTCCACTCCCAGGACACTCGAATCTGTAGCTCGTCCCGTGCCCGGCGACGGAGAATGTGTCCTGCCGCTCGGACTGAGCAGAGGGTGCCGGCTGTCGAGGCCCAACCAGATTGACTTCTTCCAGCGCTTCATGGCCGCCCTCTTTCTTCCCTCCTTTGCTGGCGGCCCCCACCCTTCTTCTGCCGGTTTCTCTCTCCACCGCGTTCTCTCTCTCCCCTTCTCCGATCACTGGTAAATTCTATTTGCTTCTGCTGCTTTTAATGCTTTTTAGATACTGTTCGTTTATGCAAAACCCTAAATTGTGCAGGGTTGCTACTTTGTTGGGTCAGTTTAACCTCCAGAAGTTTGTGTCTTCTGTCAAAAAGCAATGCCGCTTCTCCTCTCCTTCTGAATCTTCCTCTTCCTGGCTCAGTAGCATCGGACACCACCTTCGCGACCCTTCCTTTTACGCCTTCGGCCTCTCTTCCGAGCTCTCCTTAACACCTGACGATACTCTTTGTCTTAGCTGGGAACAATCTACTTCGGCTGACCCGAATCTTCCCCGGAGAAAGGCTCTTCTTCACCACAAGGCACGTAACTTTTACTATTTTACATCATACTGTGTCATTTATTTCTCTCAATGTATCTATAATCATTTGTTTAGGTTTAGGAAGGCTATGGTGGTCTCTTGCTGCGTTTTTTTACCTCTTTTTTTGGATATATTGTGCTCGATTTGCTATTCAAGTGCAATCTCTTATTTGAATTCATGGTCAAAGAGTTGATATTCAGTAAGCTCTGCAGTTCCCACGCCACGATTTGATAGTGGAGGCAGCTTGGCCGGCACTTTTTGTAGACAAGCTTGGAACTTATTGGGATGTCCCACTTTCATTAGCTTTCGATTTGGGTTCAGTTGCCTCCGACTCTGGCTCCAGCTACCATGTCTGTCTACGCCATAATTCTGGGACTCCGAAGCAGTTCCAAGGTAATCAGCAGACTCGTCAAGTTCCTACTTCACTCCTTCCTGGGTGGTATCTCCGAAGTGCTTATTCTTTAAAGAGAACCACCAACATCTGGACAAGCGAAGCAGAAAAGCTGAAAATGGTGCAGCCATTTGACCTATTTCTGTCAAAACCTCATGTCTCAGCATCTGGCATTATAGGTAAAATGCCTCTTCACTTCTTAGGACTGTTTTCTTTGTTTCAGCGTAGCGTGGTGTAGTTGACACTTGCAATGCACCAGCATTATAATTTTGGTGCCAAAATGAACTACTACTTTTAGGTACTAGATATGCTTGAAAGTAGAAATCGCAAGCCACAGCCTTGGTGGTCCTATCGTGAAAGTAACCCATAGGCATTAAAACCACTTATTGAAAAGATAATCTAGTTGCATTTTATTTTCAATCCTATTGGTAGGGTCTCCATATTTAGCTAAACATTTCCTGATTTAATGATCCTAAATCTGTGTTACTTGGCTAAATCTGTACTTTCGTATTGCCTGACGCCCCAAAACATTTAAAATAAAATTCAAATTCCCCAGTAAGTGCACGTTGTTAGCTTTCTTGCAAGTCGTTGTGAAATGTCAAGCAAGCATCCTTTTGTGCTTTGATCTCTCTCTCCTTTAGTGATAATTTTCTACAGAGTCTGTTCGAGACTAGGATCTTTTATAAGAATTTCATATCCTATCTGTAACCAAAGTATTAATTCATGTGGATTTTGGACTGGTGCAAATCATAGAATCCCAATCACTAAAGCCATGTTAGTAAATTTGGAGACCAAATATAGAATAGAGAATTTCTGTTTAAAATTGGGTCAGGAGGTCAAATTTGGTGCAGGAGAGAAATCAAAACCTAAAAGGATGCTCGCTCAAAATTTCATCAACTGCTCACCCAGAAGCTAATGTTGTGTACTTATGAATAGACATTGAGTTTTAGTTTGAAAATAGTGGAAGATAATTGACTATAATCCGTGACTTAAAAGTAGCTACCAAGTTCAAGGTATTGTGATTTTTGCCATGCTTTTATAAGCTTTTTATAAGGTCATTTGGATGATAATTCTCATCTACTAGACATTAATTTTCATGCACTAGGTTATTCCATCCTTTATGGGGATTGAGTGGCTTCATCACATGCTTCTAGACAAATAGCTTAGTCCAATGATATTGACATGTCAGTACAACCCAGTTTTGTTTCCTGCTTTATTGCAATGAAAACTCCTATTTCATCTGGAATGATAACATGGATTGTGAGTTTTACCGCCTGTAATACATATGTTGTGTGCTTGTTCTTCATGAACTTGAGACAAACTTGCATTTGTTTCAAGAAATGTGTTCATATTCTATCTGTTTTATGTCGCATTTTTGACAATGTGAATTCAAATGTTAGGTATATATGTCATCTATATATTCCGCTCTTCCTATTTCAGAAAAGATTTGGTGTTTCATTCTTACAGGTGCTGTTGCAACTGCCTCACTGGGAAATAAATCAGTCAGGTTGCACGCAGAAGATAAATCACAGGGTTATGCAGGCTTCACTTTTGACACATTTTCTGCCATTTTTGCAGATATATTTGCATCTGTCTCATTAACTGCTCAACATGGAAACTTCCAAAGGTTATTCCTAGATCTTACTCGATTTCATGCCCGCTTGGATTTTCCCTCTGGTTTGAGATTTCTTTCAGGCACTTCACAAGTAGCTCGAAACCTTTATAACTCTCAGCAACCAAAACTTGAAACAATAGCGGGAATGTTGCCTCACACGACCCTTTCACTTCAGCAACAGGTTCCGCACTAGCTCTCATATCTCATTTTTGTCATTTCATTAGTTTTCCGAGCTTTATTTTCATTAAAATTGGCCAGTGTGAACTTTATTGGCATAACACCAATTAGCATACGTAAGTGTTTCTTTTGCGTACCACCATAGAAAGATCTTTAGCTATTGAATTCAGGACCTTGTTTGTATTCTTAACCAGATTGATACTCTCATTTGATGATTCATAGTAATGATTAGGTTTTCAAGAATATTTAATATTCTTAGACAGTTATTCTCGGACATGGTGCAAATAAGTATAGCTACTATAAATATGTCGGAGTAATTCGGCAATGCTTTTTGTTGTGCAGATAGTTGGGCCATTCAGTTTCAGAGTTGATTCCGGAGTTGCAGTGGGAATGAAGGGCAAAAAATGGCATCTGAAGATAAACGAACCAGTATTTGCTGTTGAATATGCATTACAAGTTTTAGGTTCAGCAAAGGCCGTTGCCTGGTATTCTCCAAAGCATCAGGAGCTCATGGTAGAGCTTCGCTTTTATGAAACCTAAGGAAAAATTTTGTTTCACTTCTTTCTTTTTACAAAATTTTCTTTTACTTGCTTCATTTTACCAGCGTTATCGAGAAAAGGGAATGATTGTTCCCTGGCCCACTTGGGTTCAAAGCAGCACACGCTGCCTGCTCAAGTATGTACTTTTTTATTTTATCTTTTAAAGGCTTGTCAATGATTTTACAGAATACAAGGATAGGCAGCGCACAAGTACAATTCAGACGAAGGATGATCCTGGGCTTATGAGTTTCTTTGTTCCTCCCTCTCTTTACCATCAAAAGTAAAGAAAAATGAGAGTAGCTTTAAGCCCTTTGGGTTGGTGTCCTGCCCTGGATGCTATGCAATGAGCCTCTCTACTAATAGGAAAATAAACCACATACGATGACATAATAGAGAAAGGACCAGTGAGATGCTTTTTGTTTTTCTTTGGATATAAAAGGAGATACAAATTTGAGACATTTACAAGAGGGTTGGGCGACGGTATTCTGACGAAAAGAAATATAGGGGCATAAATTAATTCATAGTACCTGGGAGGGAGTGGAGATCATACCATATATAGCTTTACAAGCGTCATGCTTGTGCACGAACATAAAAATTATACCGTAAAATTAAATTTAAAATGGTGATATATATATACATCTTAAAAATTCCCTATTTATTTGCAAATATATGCATTTCTTATTTTTTTTTATAATTGAAAATTTTCTCAAATTTTTCGGCAACTTTGATAAATGGTGGATTTTAGGGTGATATGCACTACTTTGTTTATAAGAGGATAATTCAGTAGTAACAGTTTTCTTCCTCGGACTGTATGATATGAGATTCCATTTTTATTGTAACAAAAAAAAAAAAAAAAGGAGATAAGAAAAATATAGGTGAACATCCTTGGGTTTAATGGTGTGGGTGTTTATTTTTGACTTAATATTTCTTTTTCTAAGTATGATATAATAATTAAAAGAAAAAAAGAAAAGGAAGACATAGTATTGAGAGGTATTTTTTTTTCTTATAAATTTCTTTTTTTATAAACTCTAAACCCTGAGCCCAAGGCTAGTCGAGCCCATGGTTTGTTAAACAACCCTCACTCACTGGCCAGATTTTCTCTCGTTAGTCACCTGCCCGGTTTCATACTAATCGGCATCTAGTCCTCCTTAGTGCTCAGTGATTGTCATCACTCAATTTGCTAAGCCAAAATTCATTTTTCCCTGAATCATGGAAAGCAATCTTACATGAAGGGAAAAGGGAAATATGTCCGTAGTTGATAAGGAAAGGAACCCGGATGGTAATCTAAACTTTCCAAATCAGTAAGAGTTCAAAAATTTTGAGAATTTTACGTGATAATTTTCATAATTTTGGGAGGCTCTCGTAAGAAAACTAGGGTTTTGACAATCAGATGTATACGACTCTCATACATAGAAGGTATATATATATCGTTAACCTAACCAATCAGGTATAGATATGCATACTCTCTCTCTACTTAGGAATCACAATTGGTATAGAACTCTATTTCAGTCTATTTTTTCCATTTTCGAAAATCGCTTTTTAACTTGAATATCAGAGTTTCCCCTATCGAAGAACCTTTGGGTAGTTCTTTGCAGGTCTTGTCGTTCTGAACCATCAGACGACCAAATCATCCCGTTCGAGTTAATAAAGTTATCATCTGTGGAGTCAAATACATCTCCAACAAGAAGATATTATTAGAGGTGGGTTGCAAATCCACAGATACCAACTCTTTTGACTCAAATGGTGCTTCGAAGGATGAAGTGAAACTTGCAAAAGATTGTCAGAAGGTATATTAGCGGAGGAGGGTCTGAAATTTAAGTAAAAAAGAGTGGTTTTTGAAAGAGTTGAAACTGATTGAGTAGAAGAGGGCTAAGTATGAGATCTCTGTGTAGTTTGTGTGCCAAGTGTATGGTTCTAAGAGAACTTACTTGGGTGATGACATGCTAGATGCCTTTATAAATTGATGCCTCATAAGTCATGTACATTCGGGGCGTTACAACTCTAGTTTGCGTATGAGAATATCCTGAGATCTCGGAATTCTGTAGTCAAATACTCTCAAAGGATGTAGATCTTTATTACTTAAGAAATTCAACAAGTCGAGGAGATTCTTTCCTTATTGATTTGATTTTAAAAGGTCTCATTCCTTATCCAGGAAATACACTTTTATAGCCGAATGAGAAATAAATTTTTATACAAATCTTAATTAAATATTACCTTAAATCGATGAGAATAGGCTATTGAGATGGCTGGCCCCTTGTGAAGACTGTCGGTTCATGAAACGAAGAGTGATATATTAACTTTTGACGAATGCTGACGAGAGTCACGAGCCGATCAAGTTATTGCCGATAGAGCTTAATCAAAGAGTCGGGCCGTGTCTACCCTTCGGAGAGATAGATCCTCAATCATTGACATGTTTGGGTGTGGAATGCTCATTGGATCATGGGTTTTTAGGATTTTGGGTTCTGCCATAATGGGCTTTTGGGTCGTATCCAATCATTCGCCTCTAATTCATGATGTCGTTTTGTGAAAAAAGCGTCACGAATAGTGATCATGGCATAGAAATTGAAAAGGTGCAAAGTTTTAAATGCGCCATTTCGAGTCTCGTGAATCGTCTCCAGTACGCTTTATAAAGCATGATGTCTGAGTCGATCGAACATTTCCATGCTTTCCTTTCAATAGTCTTATCTTCTTGTGAATTAACCCTTCGTAAGGAAAATTTAATCAAGAGAATGACTAAAGGTTCTTCTTCCCAAACTCATCAAGGCATCAGTAACATTAGAAGCATGATAATAGAGAAGGAACTCCGGGAGGTTCAAACTGATATGTTACTGGGAAACGATTATGCCCTGGTGTCGACTATAGACGAGGATGGGGTTAACAGGGTGGCAAAGGGTATTGTCTCGATGTACAAGTAATCATAAAGTACGGCCTGAAAATATCATACACTGGTCCGATCGGGGAGGTGTTATTTCGTTGAAACATATTTTCGACAAGATTTCTCCCCAACAATTTGGATTTGTGCCAGAAAGATCCACAACGAAAATAATCCACTTGTTAAGACATTTGATAGAGATATATAGAGTATAGAAAAGAGACCTATAGATGATATTCATCAACTTAGAAAAAGCATATGATATGGATCCTAGAGACGTATTGTGGAAGGTACTGATAAAAAAAGAGATCTCCTTGAATTATATTAATCTCGTTAGAGATATGTATGAAGAAGTTATAACCAATGTAAGAATTTACAGAGGTTTGAGTGATAATTTCTCTATTAATATTGGACTTCATCAATGTTTGACATTAAATCTCATTCTTTTTATAATAGTGATAAGTGAAATCATAAAAAGCATCCAATATGAAATATTATGGTGTATACTTTTTACAGATGATATAGTATTAGTTGATGAGATTATAAAAGGTGTTAGTGTTAAATTAGAGTTATGGAGGGTCACATTGAATCAGTGTTTTGAAACCTGGATCGGACTACGAACCGGTCGTGCCAAGGGGTCGATGGGTCACTGGGTCAAACCGGTCGGATCGGACGAAAAACCCGGATAACGTCATTATGACATCATAAATAAATTTAATTTGTAATATATTAATAATATAAAAAATTTGTATATCCAATCACAAATATTCACTTATTACTTGAACACATCAATATCTAATTTAAATAAGAAGAAAAATCCAATACAATAATATAATATAATCATCAATATTGAAATCATATTCATTGTCATTTTCATCTCCATCATCATCACCATTCCGTTAACCATCTCCAACTTCAAAACATGATAAGTCTACCATCACACACCATTTAATACAAAATATCATTCAAATATATCAAATCCTAATTCAAATAAGAAGTTTGAGTACATCAAAGTCTAATTAAAATAATAAAAAAGTCCAATACAATATATAACATAATTCAATCATCAAAACCCAAAATTATATTCATTGTCATTTTTATCTCCATCATCATGATCATCACCACCAATCCCACAACCATCTCTTCAAAACATTACAAGTCAATTTGAGTATCATCATCATCTCCATCTTCAAGATAAAAAGAACATGTTGAGAACAAAATAAAAATTAATACAAAGAAGTCTCTTGTCAATGTAAATTAATACAAACAATTTAGGGTTTCGAATACCGATAGTGAGAACAAAAAAAAAAACTGCAAATTAGCACCATGTTGAGAACAAAATAAAAATGTTTTCTTAGCATGTTGAGAACAAAATTAAGGTTTTCTTAACAGCTAGGGCAATAACATGTTGAGAACAAAATAAAAATTAATACAAAGAAATCTCTGGTATTTGTCAATGTAAATTAATACAAACAATTTAAGATTTTCAATACCTGTGGTGAGGAAAAAAAAACTACAAATTAGCACCATGAAACTATAAACAAGTCTCCAGCATTTTCTAGTTGCTAGCATGAAAAGACTCAACAGAATGATCAACATTTCCTTTTATATCTCACTTACACATGTTATATTCTACTGCTGCTAGTCCCAATGGAAGTCTATGGTTTTCAGATTGCAGTAATGACATTTCAATCAATTTTTTTTTTTTTTTTTTGGGTTCATGGTTTTCAAATGCTGTAAATTACACATAAAATCCACCAAGAACACCTAGACAAAAGCTCTACTCTTCTTTACCAATTGAGACATGATCCTGACAAATCTTGATTATTTACTTTAAAAACTTAAATAAAGCATAGATCCACAAGTTTTCTAGGGTGATAATCCAATACATTGCTAAACAAGAAACAGATAAAATAACATAAAGGTTTGTGGTTATCCAAACAAGAAACAGATACTGGGATCATGTACCAAAAAGAAAACCAATGTTATCCACAGCCTATACTATGTCTACGTAACTGCATTATGGCACCATATAAAATAGAATAAAAGTCGTATAGTGCCAATTAATCAATTTAGGGTTTACATGTCATAGATTAAAACATCGCATATAAGTGCATTAATCAAATCTCTCTGGGAAATCATGAGATTGAAACCCTAAATTGTAAAATCAATGCAATGAGATGGATATTAACATCGCAGACCAGTGATATGAACATCACAGATGAGTGCATTTTGGGAAATCATGAGATCAAAACCCTAAATTGTAAAATTAATGCAAAAGAAGCTAACAAATAACAATAAGACTTTAATAACTTTGATCTGACAAGAAAAAAGTGAAATAGGGTTTATGAAGAGTGAAGTGATGTACCTGATTGCATAGAGAAAATGGAGAAGACGATGAAGAATCTACCAAAAATGCTTCCAAGGGTTTCAATTCAAGAAAGGAGGGGGGAAACAAGAGAAGGCATACTCGACTGTGTGCTTTTTCTTGGCTTTCAATTGTAGATGCAGGTGATAGTGTAGAGAGAGAGAGAGAGAGAGAGAGAAATGTGAGGAAGATGAGAGAATGAGCGAGAAACGTGAAAGTCGAAAAAAAAGGTCCAAAAAAATAAAAAATAAAAAATCCGGTTGGCCGATTCAAGCCGGTTCCCGGTCCAACCTGAGTCTTGACCGGTTTTGATCGAGATTTTACAAATCCTGTTTTTTAATAAACTCGGATTGGCCGGCGGTTCGGCCGGTCTGGTTTGGGTTTCAAAACATTGCACTGAAATGCAGAGTATTTAGATTGGGTAGGTTAAAAACTGAATATATGAGATATAGGTTTAGCGACAGTCATCAGAATGATAAAGAAATGATAGCTTAGATGGATAAGATGTACCAAAAGTGAATGTTTTAGATATTTTGTTTTCATCATGCAAAATGATGACAATATAGATAGTGATGTGAATCATATGATTAAAACGAGTTGGATGAAATAAAGAAGAGCATCCATAATTTTTTTACGATCACAATAGAATCACGATAAAATCTGCACTATTGTATGATATTGAATGTTTGATTATTAAATAATAACAATAACAAAAAATGACTGTAAAAGAAATAAAAATGTTTAGGTGGATGTGTGGCGAAACTAGAAAATATAAAATTAAAAATAAAAAAATTCGTAATAAATTAAGAGTTAGTTCAATTGTGAATAATATATGAGAGTGTCGTCTGAAATAGTTTGGGCATGTACAAAAAAAACTCAAAAAAATATCGGTTAGAAGGACTCAGAACTTAAATATATGAAATTTAGTATAACATAGAGGTAGACAGCTGAAAATTTGGATGCAATTTATCAAAAAAGATATGATAATTAAGAGTTTAGATGAGTAGATGGTTTTAAATGGGAATATATGGTATAGAAGAATCTGCACAAATTAAACCAATATTTTTCCCCTTAATCTTTCCCATATTTGTCTTTCAAATGATCGACCTCAATTATTGGGATTAAGGTTCAGATTATTGTTGTTGTTTCTCTCCAGCACCTAGCATCTGGTTATTACTGTGATTTTTCTGTTAGGCTTTTGTCGTCTCCATTTTAATTTTGAGATTCTGATGGCCATCTTTTCACTGAAAAGATGCGGGAGTAAGGGTTCCACCTAGGGCTAGTATAGGTTACACACCCGACTCGAATCTAACCGGAAATTTTATTATACAGAGTTGATCGATAAGAGTTGGATGTATAAATATTTTTTTGTGAAATTTTTGAACAGAGATCTTATGCTTGCGTTGCCTAGGGCTGTTGGGGAACCATCATTCGGGTTGAAGCCTTCGGTTCCTTTTCGTTATTCCAGGTTCGTGCGTTCGGTTGGCAACTACTACACATCTATTTAGATGAACATCTAGGTGGATACTCTTATGGAAGACCAAATGTTATCCTTGGTCGGTCTGTTAATCGGGGAGAAGAGAAAGATTGACAGAACCCTTCTGGTAAAGAGGAGAGAGAAATAGATAATTGATGTTTTGTCCTCTCCAGGGGACGCCGTCTTGAAAGAGATCATAATTGATAAGCAAGTGAGACCGAACATAAAGAGACCTTTGAGGGAAACCAATAAGACACCTAAAGCTCGGTCATAAAAAACCACGCCTTCTTTGCCAAGAAGAGGAAAGTCCAACTGCCAAAGTCTTTGACAGAGAGAGAGGGAATCGGAGAGGTCAGAGGGCATGTATCTCCTACTTCATTGAGACACTTCGAATTGGTGGCCATTGAATCAAGGGGGACTGATAGCTTAGCATCTATCGAACATGCATCCCTATCAATTGGTGAGCCTTATAAAGAAGTCCCAGTGAGGGAGGCACCTCAGGTGGAGGAACTTGAGGGTGCTAATACGACGACTATAGAAGTGAGACCACTAGAGGAACCAGGCACTCCTACTATGAGTGTTGAGGAAATATCTGGATCATCGTTTGTCATTCCCTTATGGCCTCCACACAAGGGGAAACGTAAGATAATTAATGAGACTACTCTTTCTCCTTCTATTTTTATTCGATTTTTTGACGATCGAAAGGGCTCAAAAGAAAGAGGTACGGTTGCGATCGATGTAAGAGACAATTGGTACAACTATGTCAACATAACTGAGGCAAGTCGAATAGCTGATGGGTTTGATTTCCATCATTTGGAGTTAGAGCAGAACAGGATGTTGCTTAAACAGGCTAATGAGACTGTTCAATCTCTAGGTTTGGCGGCATTACCCTTCTTCTTGACTTATCTCGTTTTGCTTTTCTCTTTCCTTTGCCTTTGATTGATCTGGCTTCTTTCTCTAGACGATCGTTCTGATAAAGTTCTGGAAGCAGCAGAGGAAGCAAATGGTGGGGCATTTGGAGAATCGTGCCAATCAGTTGGGTAGCCAGGTCTTGGCAGTGCAGGATACCCTTAAGTAGAGGGGGAAAGACATAGAAGTGGAGAGGACGTTTAATGCCCTACTTTCCAAGAAGGATGAAGAGATTATGCGTCTGCAGCTCGCCTTAGACTTGTCTTGGAAATGTTGTGAGGAGCTAAAGGCCAAGGCAAAAGTTCGAGAGGCATGTCTACAAATTGCCAAGATGCTGGCTCGAATGTGCGAGGAATCACTTGATGCCGCGGAGCAGAAAGTGACCAAGATTGGGGAATCTTTTGCAAGGAATACTTAAATCTATCCGCTTTCCTGACGTAAACTGACTGAAAGACTGAAGTGTGTCAAAGAGATAGTTTGTTAAGCAGGCTTGGAAGGGGCTTTGCCATCTGATAAAAGAGCTGCCAATTAAGAGGCATTGGGCTGGGGCCTGGCCTCCGCTAATCCTATTAGTGTTCCTTTAATTTCGGTTATGGCCCAAATGGTTGTAGAGTCTCCTTTTTAGGAGGTCCTTGCACTCCTTCTGCTCCCCCTAATTCTATGTAACTTTTATACTGTTGGACTTCCAATGGAGAACCTTACTTGCCGTTTTTATTTTGTATGGATTATCACTGGGAGACATTTCCCTAATCGTCTAAGTAGTGAAGGTAGGTTTTATCTATATGCCTCTGTTTGTATCACTGATAGGATCTGTTAAGGAACGTGTTATATCTATATGGGATCATTTGGCTGATTGAGCAGGGCTTATTTGTCTATGGTGCGTACTACATCTGTTACGAAATCATTTGATAGAGTGGGGCGTGCCTACCCTTTTGGGAGTCATGTCCCCTTTTAATAACATGTTGCATTTGATAGGAACTAATTGATGGGATGGGTTGAGCCTAACCGACTGGGAGTTATGTTCATTTTTTATGATACGCTTCATTCGTTAGGAATCAAATGATAGGATGGGTCATGACTACCTTCCTGGAAGTCATATATTTTGTTGATGATACATTTCGTTTGTTATGAATCAAATGATATGATGAGCCGTGCTTACCCTTCTGAGAGTTGTATCTTTTATTGATGACACGTTTCGTTCGTTAGAAATCAAACGATATGAGAGATTCATATCATTTATTGATAACATGTTTCGTTCATTAGGAATCAAATGATAGGATGATCCGTATCTATCCTTCTCAGAGTCATATCCCTTATTGACGACACGTTTCGTTTGTTAGGAATCAAACAATAGGATATGCCATGCCCATCTTTTTAGGAGTCATATCTCTTATTGACGACACGTTTTGTTCATTAGGGATCAAACAATAGGATGCACCCATACTGATCGTGAATATGAAAGATAGAAAATACTATTGCAATGGTATGAAAACTTAAAACCAAACAATTAGGGCGTAACCTACGGTCGCGAGAGAATCATGATCACTTGGAAAGAGGTGTTGGAGGTTCTGAATTGCAAGATAACGTTCCAATATCGAAAGGGGTTCTGAACTTAACTTTCATAAGTTTGGTGCTAGGTAGAGTTTCATGGCATTTAGACATGGTCTGCCTAAGATTGCATTGTAGAGCAAATGAAGTTTAATCATATAGAATATAGTGACAACTATGACATGGTTTGGCGATGCACTAAAGGTGACCGGAAGTGAGATAATACTCTCAGGATATATCTGTTCGCTAGAGAGCCCTTTGACTGGTCCTATATGGTGTTGGAGATGCATTTGATCGAAACTTATTCATTGAAAAGCATTCCAATAGATGAGATTATATCTTATTCCTTGATCAATGAAGATTCTTTTCATCTCATATTGGCCGATTTTGATAGTAGTAACGAGGGAATCATGCCGATTAGGATCAACTCCTATCAAGTCCTCATTGGTGAAGTCAATAATTGGCTTTTTTCCCTTGGGCTACTTGTCGACATAAGTTGTAAGTATTTCCTGAAGAGTAAGAAGAGACGTTTTAGCCATATAGAAAATAGGTGCGATCATACGTTCAGCTTCGTGCCCCCATGAATAACTATGAGGATCTAGACTTTGGGTTGGAAAGACGCTGGTGGGGATATAAGGGTCATGAAGAGAGTGTTCATCATAGATTTGGAGAATCACCCCATTTGGTCGGTTGTGTGTTATTTTGACAATCGGTTGTTTATTTGATTTATTTTCCCGTGGTGGGACATGCCAATTGGGAGAGAAAATATTTTTCTCTTCTATCTTTGATGAACCTTTGTAGTTTTCTATTTTCAACTAAGAATTCCAGTTCGTCCTTAAGTTTTGTGCATTTAAGCAGGAAACAATATACCTTTAAATTATTGATCATTCTTTGATTCAATGAATCGTCCCATCTCAATTGAAAAAGTAAATACTTTTTTAGGAATAAATCAAGTTCTGCTTCTGTGTGGCTTTTGTATTACTTTTTTCTTTCTACATTTTTTCATGTCAGATCTTACATAATCTGGCTAATAGGTACTGTAACTGGTATTCTTATGATTGGTTTAATAGGTATTTTCTTTTATGGTTCATATTCTTTTAAATTTTTTGATATATTTCATTACATAGAATGGTAATATAGTACAATGTAAATAGACAAAGATATACCAACTCTATTTCTATAGTACAGCGGAGCAGATTTTAGATTTAATAAAATAGAATATAAATAATTAGTACGAATTTTTATTTCTTTCCAATATTGTATGAAATAAAAAGAAATCACAAATCATATTTCATCCATTATGTAACCATAATCTCGATGGAACTGTCAATATTTGGTTTTATCTTTCTTGGAATCATCCTCCATAGAGTAGGGAGGTCACCTAATATAGGGTTTGTTTCTGATCTGGAGTAAAACTTGACTGGGGATGTCGTTCAGAGATGTGTGGGTATTAACCTTTGTTGAGGCTGGGGTCCTCGTCGGTTTTTCTTCGGTGTGGGGCTATCAGGGTGACCTGTTACGTTCCTTTCAGGATGATTGAATTCAATGTCTATCGAATGCTTCTGCGCCTTCGGCCGCTATATATTTCTCAGCACGGGCACAGAACTCTTGGATGGTAGAATGTGGGTTTTTGGTGATAGATGTTTTCATACCCGAGGGGCTTAGCCCTGTAAACAAGGCGGCTAACACAATAAAATGGTTCTAAGCTGGAACCTCCATCATTTCGGCTTTACATTTATCCAAAAAGTCTCTTAAAAGGCTTATCGTCCCTCTGCTGCAGTGATAATAAAGAAGTAGACTTTTTTTTTATTCCCTGACTAATCACAAAATGAGTATTGATGTTGTCCAAATTAAGAGAAAATTTTGATGCTGAGAGGCGGGAGCGACTCGAATCATATTAATGCGTTGCCTTTAAGGGTAGTAGGAAAGTGTTTATACATAGTAGCATCTGTAATATCTCTCGAAATCATCACTGTCACAAAGTGAGCTACATGGTTATAAGAGTCGGTCGTACCATCGTACCTCTCCGTGGGAGGCGGAAGTATATTATGGGGCATCGATTCTAAGGAAACCTTAGGATCAAAAGGTGATAAACTAGAGGGATGAAGAGGGACCTCGCTCCTTTGTGCATTGGCTCTTTTGAGCTCATCGGTGACAAGTTGTTCAACCTGTCTTCTTAGATCATCAGGATCATAATGAGAGATTACAGAAGGTTCATAGTTCAAGTGAGGTGCGAGCCAATGAGAGTGTACATGCTCTAATCCTCCTGAAGAAGATTATCCTTCTGGTCTAAGAGTACGGCTGAGTCCTTCTAGCTACTTACTCATACTCTATATTTAGGATTCCGGTCTTTCTAGTTGGGGACGGTTGGCTCTGTCCGGGGATGTTGGCACTGTAGGTAAGACTGGGTGTTCCTGAGGCACAGGCTATAAGGCCTCATCTGGGCGAGGGAGTTGAGAGCGAGTGACAGGAATATCAACAAGATGAGTGGATGCTATTGGGGTAGTGGTGCGTCTGTCCACAACGGATGCAACCTTCGAGGCGATTCTAGTTTTTCTTTTCAGAGGCATGGTTGTTTGGCAATCTTGGGTGCCTTTTAAAGCTGCCCTAGTCTGTTTCCTATGGACGACACCAATCTGTTGGAGGTGGGTAACAGCTCCATAGATACTAGCTCTTTTGACTCGAACGAGTGCTCTAAAGATGAAGTAAAACCTGAAAAAGACCGTAGAAGATGCTCTAGTGGGGGAGACTCCGACACTCAAGTCAGAAAAAATAATTTTCGAAAGAGATAAATCAGACCGAGTAGGAGAGGGCTAAGTATGAGAACCTTGTATAGTTTTTGTGCCAAGTGTATGGTACTAAGAGAACTTACCTGGGTGATGACATGCTAAATGCCTTTATAGATCGGGGGCTTATGAGTCATGTGCATTTGAGGCGTTACAACCCTAGTTTACTTATGAGGATATCCTGAGATCTTGGGACTCCGTAGTTAAATATTCTCAAAAGATTTAAATCTTTATCGTTTAGGAAATTCAACGAACTGAAGAGATTATTTCCTTATCAATTTGATTTTAAAAGGTCTCATTCCTTATCTAGGAAGCACGTTTTACAGTCGAATGAGAAATAAACTTTTATATAAATCTTAATTAAATATTATCTTAAGTCGATGAAGATAGGCTATTAAGACAACTGGCCCCTTGCCAGGGCTGTCAGTTCACAAAATGGAGGGTGATATATTGACTTTTGCTGAATGTCGATGAGGGCCACGAGCCGATCAGGTTATTACCGATAGAGATTAATTAAAGAGTCGGATCATGTCTACCATTTGGGGAGATAGATCCCCGATCATTGACATGTCTAGGTGTGGAATGTTTATTGGATCATGGGTTTATAAGATTTTAGATTCTGCCATAATCGGCCTTTGGGTTGTGTCCCATCAGGTATAAATAGTTATTTGATTTTCTTATTACCAAATTTGTTCTTATTATATTGAAATTAGAAGTTAATTATTTTAAGTTTTTGAGGATATTTTAAAGAAGAAAAGAATCACATATTAGGTTAATTTTTTGAGAATTTTGGTATGGTTACAAGTTTTGATGTAAATGTTAGAACTTTACATTTTTTTTTTTTTGGTAACAAGGGGAAAGGGATGCAGACGAGCCTCGGAAAGAGGCCATCCTCTCATATTCCTTTTAAGGAAACAATAAATCTCACCAGGAGAAGAGTAAAACCTATGGACCCCTAAAGGGAGTCTATGATCAAGTTTAGCAATCGCATCAGCACCATAATTCCACTCTTGGGGCACATGCATGATGTCCTGAACCGACAGTTTTCAAATAAGCAATCAACATTCCCTTAGCAAATGAGAATGAGGATGAGAAATCGAATTATCACCTTTCAATGCCTCTATCACCGAGGACAAGTCCAACTCTATAATCAATGAAGAATACTGGTGATCCATTAGGATTCGAAGGCCTACGTAAACTATATGTAGCTCTGCAGCCTCCTGATCTGTAAAACCCAAGTTAGCCGTGAAGCCAAGTGACTAGAAATCATGCTCATCTATGATGATTCCACTTGCACTTACTGACCTCGGATGCGGAAAGATTGAACCATTAGTATTAACTTTAAAATACCTTGTTGGAGGGGAACTCCAAGTGATCCATCTTCCTCTCTTATAAGTGATAACTCGAGTCGAGAACCCAACAACGAACGTGTTTTTGGCATAATTAATTGCATATTGAACGACCTCCCTTGAAGAAAATTCCTTACCTTTGAAAATCACCTTACATCTCGCCGACCAAAGAGCCTAAAGCATAGAGCTAAAAAGGAGAGTCATAGGAAGATCTATAACAACTGCATGAGAGCTGCAATTTATTTTTGACCATGTAAAGGTCTCTTCCATGGCAAAGGTCAATCGATGGATATATGACTTACCCAATAGAATCTCCCAAGTATCTCGACTCCTACCACAATCCCTGAGCATACCGTCTCCTCATTCGATAGACACAAAGGGCACTGAGCATCCATCATCAACCCCCTCCTGACCCGCTCATGATTAGTCAAGATCCTATTGTGAGCCATTGTCCAAATAAAAAATTTCACTCACTTTTGGCACTTTAACCACCACACCTATCACTAATCAAGGGAACCCTACAAACCCTCTTCATCTGTAACCCTTGTTAACCTGTATGCCGACCTAACCATGAAAGATCCACTGAAGTCACCTCCCCAGTACATCACCTCTCTGGCCCTGGGATCCTGTGGGATAGCAACTCTCGTGATCTCCTCCACTCGATCCAAGGGGATAAGGGAGGATAACTTATCAAAATCCCACTACCTCTCTATTGTGATGAAATGACTGATCTTTATCGTTTTAGAACTTTACTTAGAATGCATATTGTGGAATAACATTCATTGTCCATGGTTTATTTCTGGTTTTATCCCAGGAATTTAAAATTTTCAAATTCAAAAATTCAAAAATAATTTTTTATAAAAGAATATGGTTGCTAATAGAATAGCCAATCTAAATTGCGTTCATTACTCGCTCTGTTTTTTCTCTTTTGCTAGCCTCCCTAGAGATATTCAAATTCTAATTTTATTAAATGAATTTCAAACTCTAAATTTTCATTTTACACTAGAGAACTAGTTTTCTTCTTGCTTTTTTCAGATTGAGATTAGGCTTATAACCCCCTCTCCTCGTAATTTCATTTCCACGTTCTAATAATATGGCTTCTTAAATGCACTCGCATGGGCACAAGGCGATTTAACCAAAAAATGACATATATGCAAAATCTGAATTTAAGGGGACAAGAACAAATCTGTAAATAATAGTTGTTGGAGGTGAGTCTTGACTCCATAGATTCGGCTCTTGTAACTTGAACAAGTGCTTGATGAAGAGATTTTAAACTTGTAAAAAACTGTCAGAGGGTGATTCGGCGGGTAAGGTTCCGACGCTCAAGTAAAAAAAGGTGGTTTTGAATGAAATGAAAAACAGACTGAGAGAAAGGAGGAAGGATGTCCCTGTGATTTGTGTGTCTTGTGTAGAGTCAATAGGACTTACTTGACTTAATGTATTGAAAGTTTTTATACGAGATGCCGTGAGAGCCGTGTACATCCGGGACATCACAACCCTAGTTTTCTTATCTGAAGATTTCATATTTCAAATATGAAAAATTCAAAATCGTGATCATTTAGAAAGTTTGATTGTACGGGGATGTTTCTTTTCCTTATTGATTAGATTCTCAAGAGCTTTTTTCTTTATCCAAAAGATACATTTCGTGCTAAAATAGGAAGTTTAATCAAATTGAGATTCAGTTGAGCATTACCATTCAAGAGTCGAAATGCTGGGTTCCTTTAGTATTTGGTAGTCACCGGTCGAATGAAGAAAACAGCCGTTTGGTCTTACCAAATGTGCTTATGGATCGAATCGCATAGATCTCGTGGAGAGTTAGTCGAACAACAGATAAGATATCACGAATGATAGATCTCCTTAGCGGGTCGAGGCAACATGACCCATTCAGGAAGATATATCCTATCGGTAGAGCGATGTGATATAGACCCATTCAGGTTTAAGTGTATTGGGCCTTTTAAATCGTAGGTCTCATATCAGACATTTTTAGCATAGAGTCTTTTGAACGGAGTCCAAGGCTTCAAGCATATATTTTTATCTAATAGCAGCGTCTCTTCTCCTTTGGTAGTTCCTTAACTGCATATTTTCTTCCTTTATCCATTTAATTTCATTCTTGTATTCCAAACTTTTCAAATAAGATTAATACAAGCAAATAATTTTGGTTAGTAACAGTCGGAGTGTGAAGTGAGTATCACGATGGTTTGTCCCTTCTTGGTGGCCAAATCTACATTTTTTTTTTATATGAAAAGAATATATATCAAAGAAGCAAAAGACTACATAAGTACCAGGATATATCCTAAAATACCTGAAGAATCAAAAGGCCATCAAGGCTGTACAATCAATGATCTAAGTCCTACTCTCAACTGAAGACAAGACTACACTAACAAAACTCGCAATGATGCGCGGTGGTAAATAATGCTCACCTATCCTTCTCTTGTTCCTCTTCATCTAAATACAACAAACACAAACACTGAGGAGGCATTTAAAGATCCTATTCCGTTGAAGGGGGTACCTCGCTGGGGAAAGTAGGATCTCACGAATACTCGACCAAGAGATAGGAAAGGTAACAGAAATATATTGAGCTATTGTCAGACGCCATACCTCTCTAGAGAAAGGACAACAAAAGAATAAGTGATCCAGCATCTCTCTCCGACTCGAACAAATATGACAAGTCAAAGAAGTCGAAAGTTTGAGTCTGAATAAGTGGTTACTCGTCTGTAATCACTCCATGAAGACTAGCTACATGATGAAACCAAATCGAGGAATCGCTCCTTGAAACCAAACCAAATCAGACCATGGGACAGGGTCATAAGAACATCTGAGGTGCCTCCACGCTGAAGCAATGGAGAACACCCCACTAGAAGTGATAGTCCACATAATCTTATCATGGTCAGTGGAAGGAATATTAGACTCTGAGATATACTCTCGAATACTATTAAAGAAGGCTCGTACCGATCTCGGAATCTATCGCCCCCTAAACATACTCCAACCATTGAGTACTGGAAAAGACGTCCTGAACAGAGCAAGTATCATAAAAACCATAACTCTCGATAGTCTGTCTCTCCAGAACCTCTATCTACTGCCTTATAGATAACCAAGTGTCGTACCAGAAAGAAATATGACTACCATCACCCATCCACCTGGCCACAAGCTCCCGAACTAAGTACCGAAGAGAAAGGAGTTTCCTCCAAATCCAAGAGCACCTGTTCAGAATCCTAACGTACCAGAAGCTACGACCTCATAAAAGATAAGTTCTCACCAATCGACTCCATACATTATCCTCAAGATCTGAAAGAAGTCGCCAGATGTGCTTGAGCTGCGCTGCCCTATTCCACTTTGTTACCCTTTTCAAACCTAATCTTCCCTCATTCGTAGTACGACAAATAAGGGACCAGGCTATCTTGGCTCTATGGCGGTCTAAGGATGCACCAGACTATAAAAATCGAGACATGACCTGCTCAAGTTCCTTGTAAACCGCCTTCGAAAGGAGAAATATCGAAGACCAATAAGTCTAAATGGAAAAGAATATAGAACTAACCAACTATAGTTGTCCAGCGTAGGATAAATGTCGATTCGTCCAACATTGAATCCAAGCCATCACCCTCTAAACAAGTTAAACACACTCTGCTGACAAGAGTTTAGTCGACAAAAGAGGGATTTCTAAGTATCTAACAGGAAGATGACCTTAACGGAACCCTAAAATCCTCAATATATCCTCCCACACTCTCTACTCAACCACCCTAAAGAAGATTTCACTCTTTTGAGGGTTTATCCGTAGCCTAGAAAGAGACCCAAAGTGAGCCAAGATATCCAAAATACACTACACAGAAGCTAAACTACCCTGAGAGAATAGCATTAGATCATCTGTAAAGTATAAGTAAGAAAGACCAACCTCCTAGCATCTCCAGTGATGCTCAAATGCTGGCCCCTCTGTGACCATTCGCATCATGCTTGAGAAAACGTCAATAATTATCACGAAAAACATGGACAACAAAGGATCCCCTGTCGAAACCCTCTCAAACTCTGAAAGAATTCGATCAACTCCTCATTAATAGATATAGAAAAACTCGCTGAAAAAATGCATATCATGATCCTATCAACCGGCTAGGTAGGAAAACCAATACACTCTAGTACTAACCTAAGAAAATCTCACTCTACAGAATCATACGCATTTATGATATCCACCTTTATCACACATCTAGGAGAATCGCGATTCAAGTGATATCTATGAAGAAGGTCGTGAGCCAGAAGAATATTATCCCCAATTCTCATACCTCTCATAAAAGCAGATTATTCGCTGCCAATGATACTCGACAAAACCTGATTCACTCTCGTTGCAATAACCCTAGAGGTGTATTTATGCACTGTATTGCAGCAAGATAGCGGTCTAAACTCCGTCAACGAGGTCGGGTTATCTTTTTCGGGATAAGTGAAATGATAGTATCTGTCAACGAGGTCAGCCTAAACCTATATTTTGGTTATTAAGGATAAGTTTGGTTCGCGGAGGCAGAGGGGGAGGGGGAGGGGAAGGGAAGAGAAATGTTTATTTTACCTGATATTGATAGGGATGAAAAGAAGGAAATTAATAATACTTTTGTTGTTTGGTTGGAATGAAAAATGAAAAAAAAAATACCACCTTATTTACTATTATATTCTTATAAAATAATATTTTTAATATTTCTCATCACATACTTTTTTTTTATTTTTTTAATTTAAAATATTTTTCTAAAAATATATATTTTTCTAAAAAATAGTTATTTAATATATTTTTCTTATTTTTATAAATTATTTTTATTATTATTTTATATTAATAAAAATAGAATATTAATATAAAAAAGTAAAATTTAAAAATAATTTATTCAATAAAATTGATGAAAAAAATTAAATTTTATTATTTTATATTAAATAAAATTGAAATTGAAAAAATAATAGATTTTTTTTTTAAATATTAAAGAAATAAAATGATAAATTTATTTAAAAATTTTATTTCTTTTTATTTTCGTCTATTTTGAAACGAAAATGATTTATTAAAAGAAAGAAAGGGAAAATAATTAATCCCATTTTAATTTCTCTTTCACATTTTCTTTTTTATCAAATGATTAAAAAATATCATTTTCTTCGATTATTATTTTTCTTTTCATTTTGCTTTCACTTTTCACTCAATCAAACCAATCCTAATTAAAACATTGCGTTCCCTTTTAATTTACAATTTTGCATAGGAAGTGGAGTGGAGAGGGTTGAGATCCTTTTTTACCATGCCTGGACGTGATGCTTTGTTTGGGAGAAGGCAAAAAATTAGTTTGCTATTATAGATGTATTCGAGTCGAGTCGATTTCGAGTATTCATATACTTAAACTCAAACTTGAATTTTTTAATTCAATTCGAATTTAACTTGAAAATTTGATTATTATATAATATATTAATATATTTTATTTTATTTTTATATTATAATTATATATAATATATAATAATATATGTAATCGAATTATTTATCAATATTAAAATTATATTATTTGAATTTGACTCGATATATATCAAATTTAAATCAAATTCAATCAAATTCAAATCGAACGAAACGAGACTATTGATCGAACGACTTGAACTTGACCCTTTGCGTATAATAACTCTATTCGCTGTGATTCGATCGCACCGCTGCGTACGTGTGTGGCTTTGTATTTGGTTACGGCCGGGGGAGCAAAATTGGAAGGAAGCCGCCGACGAAGAATCAACCAAAAAATGTCACCATGAGAGAGAGAGAAAGAGAGGGCGCAAAATTGGATTGAGGCCTCTCTTTCGCTTCCCTCCTACCCCTGCATTACATACACACCCCATCGTATTAATTCGTACTTTCATTCTTCGTTAATCTCTCTCTCTCTCGCTCTTTCTCTCTTTGCTCCTCCAACTCAATTCAAAGGTATACTTATATTTTCTTTAATATTTATTATTCATCTCCCACACCTCACCCCCACCCTCAATCCCCACAAATTCTTTTGGGCTTCTAATAGAAGTCCCAACTTTCACTTATCAATTGCGGTTTTATTAGCTTCTAGGGTTTCGTTCTATTTTGTTGTCGCTTCACTTGCATTTTGTAACATGGTTATAAATGCATTCTAGGGTTTTGGGCCTTTTTGAATTTAGACGTGATGTGCTGAACTCTTTGTATTTTGCCCTTGATTTTGATGACAGGATCTTTTCCTTTCCCTTTTTTTTTTCGAATTCCGTGTCTGCCTAATGCTATGTTGGCCGTGGCCTCAAAGAAAGTTATAGCTATATGTCAATCGGGTGGTGAGTTTGTGCAAGGTAAAGATGGGACCTTGACCTACACCGGCGGGGAGGCCTACGCCGTCGACGTCGACCAACAAACCCAGTTGAGGGATTTCAAGCTCGAGGTGGCTGAGATGTTCAACTGCAACAATGTTGACACCATGACCCTCAAGTATTTTCTCCCTGGCAACAAGAAGACCCTCATCACCATCTCTAAGGACAAGGACCTCCAGCGCATGATCAATTTCCTTGGCGATTCTACTAGCGTCGATATCTTCATCATCCCTGAGGAGATTGCTGCTGCACAGACCGTCTCCAACATGCCCGCCAGCAGGTACTCATCCCCCTCCCCTCGCTCTTAATTCTTTTTGAGGTCCAAGTCTTATGGCCTTCCCCCCCCCCCCCCCCAAACGCTGCTCTAAGTATCAGTTTGGTATTACATTATGGTGGCTCATAACAGGGTTCGGAAGGTTGTGTTCCCATTTCACCGGATAATTTTTTTAAAGGTGAAATTCCACTTTCTCTTTCAACACCATACCATGTTGTGATACTCTGTGATTCTGAGCCAAAATGAGTTGCTTTGTCATTCACTCGAGGAGTTAAAAGAGTCCTTTGCGGACTTCCATTGAAGTCTGATGGCATACTTGATCATGCAGGTCGAGCCGCACAACTGCATCTGAGGCAGTGGTTCCTGCAATTGTCCCTGCTGATGCTCTTCTTGATACCACTCAGACTAATGATCCAAATGATATCAGCGCGTGTGATGACGAAAGTCCCCTTGCTGTCCCCCCTCTTGCTTCCATCGAGGCCAAGCATCATAAAGCGGCACAACAGTGGGAAAATGCTATAACTGGTGTGGACCAGAGGTTCAATAGTTTCAGTGAGTTCCGTGAAGCATTGCACAAGTACTCAATCGCACATGGATTCGCCTACAAGTATAAAAAAAATGATAGTCATCGAGTAAGCGTCAAATGTAAATCAGTACTCTGTCCATGGCGGATATATGCCTCGAGATTGTCAACCACACAACTAATTTGCATTAAGAAAATGCACGCCACACACACCTGTGGTGGAGCAGTTGTGAAAGCTGGCTATCGGGCAACAAGGGGTTGGGTTGGTAGTATTATTAAGGAGAAGATGAAAGCTTCCCCTAATTACAAGCCAAAAGACATTGCTGATGACATCAGACGAGAATATGGAATTCAGCTAAATTATTCTCAGGCATGGCGTGCAAAAGAGATTGCAAAGGAGCAGCTTCAGGGATCTTACAAAGAGGCGTATAACCAGTTGCCATATTTCTGTGAGAAAATAGTAGAGACCAACCCTGGTAGTTTTGCTACCTTTATAACTAAGGATGATTCCAGCTTCCACCGCCTCTTTGTTGCTTTCCATGCATCAATAATTGGGTTCCAACAAGGTTGCCGCCCTCTTATCTTTCTTGATAGCACGCCATTGAACTCCAAATATCAAGGAACCTTGCTGGTTGCTACAGCTGCGGATGGGGATGATGGTGTCTTTCCAGTGGCCTTTGCTGTGGTGGATGCAGAGGAAGATGACAACTGGCAATGGTTTCTGCAGGAACTTAAATCTGCAGTGTTGATCTTTCAGAAGATAACTTTTGTTGCTGATTTTCAGAGTGGGTTGAAGGAGTCACTTGCATCAATATTTGATAATCCTTTCCATGCATACTGCTTAAGGTACCTTTCTGAGAAGCTCAATAAAGACTTGAAGGGGCAGTTTTCCCATGAAGCAAGACGTCTTATGGTCAATGATTTGTATGCTGCTGCACATGCACCTAGGCTTGAGGGTTTCCATCAGTGTGCTGAAAACATTAAAGCTATCTCACCCGAAGCTTACAATTGGGTGTTACAAAGTGAACCTGAACATTGGGCAAATGCATTCTTTGGAGGGTCAAGGTATAACCATATGATGTCAAACTTTGGACAATTATTCTACAGTTGGGTTTCAGAGGCTCATGAATTGCCAATAACCCAGATGGTGGATGTACTACGAGGCAAGATGATGGAATTGATCTACAAGCGCCGTGTTGATTCTGCTCAGTGGACAACAAGGTTAACACCATCCATGGAGGAAAAGCTAAGCAAGGAGACTCTGAAATCACGGTCACTTCAAGTGTTACTCTCACAAGGAAGTACCTTTGAGGTCCGTGGAGAGTCTGTTGATATTGTTGATGTAGATCATTGGGATTGTAGTTGCAAAGCTTGGCAGCTTACTGGTTTGCCTTGTTGTCACGCCATTGCAGTATTTGAATGCATTGGCAAGAACGCGTATGATTATTGCTCTAGCTACTTCACAGTTGAGACTTATCGCTCAGCATATGCAGAATCAATTCACCCTGTTCCAAATGTTGATAGACCTGTCCAAATTGAGTCGGCTCCGGTACCTGTTACTGTGACCCCTCCGCCAACTAAACGCCCACCAGGACGGCCAAAAGTGAAGCAGGCTGAAGCAATAGACTTGGCGAGACGCCAGCTCCAATGTAGCAAATGCAAGGGCCTTGGTCACAATAAAAAGACATGCAAAAAATCTTAGCATCTGGAAGCAGGTAAAAACTCTCCTCCATTCCCTACATGCATCTTGGAAAGTGAGTGGGCTCAGATTTGCACTTTGCCGTGCAACTGGATCATGTGCATTATAAATCCTTCATGTTTGCTTAAATAGCTACGTATCTTGCCACTGCCTTTACTTTATTCCTCTGCCTCAAAAAGTTTCAATTATGTTATATGGATCCTTGTTGGCATAAGAAACCATATGCATGTGTATATGAATGATCTATGCAATGACACCCGAAGCATTGCCACAACTTGGCTTGTTTTCTGGCCCATGCCATTCTACCTTCCATTGGTGATGTTCAGCAAAGGCATGGTTAACATTGTCCTGTTAGTTGTATAGATTTGTGAGGACATTCTTTTGGATGCTTTAACTTGAATTGTCAGTATTTGTGTTCTAATGGCCACTCTGCGCTTGGGCTGGATGTCTTTGTTGGATACAAGAAAAAACAAGAAAGGAGAGGAGGGAAGAAAAATTTAAAAGGGCAAGATGAGAAAAAATCTAGAGAACAGTACTTAATTGGTTGTACCTCCACGCGTCGCGATAGATTAATGCCCTAATTAAGGCACTACTTTTTGGTGGCCTAAGTGTAGATGATTGGTTAATGAAGCACTGTCAATCAAAAATTGAGATGATTGTAAGTATGTTAGGGAAACTTGCACCCACCATAAATAACATGCATCTGCGGCTAAAATTAAATCAAACATAACATGCAAAATTTATGCGGTCTGGTCATCATGCTTACATCCATAATCATCCACTATCATTTGCTTCTGTATTCATCCATTCTTACATTCAAATTAACTTCACATTCACTTACAACTACTGTATCCTTTTTCTCAATTACATCTCATTCAAACATAGACTAACCCCACGATCATATACTTTACAAATAGCACCCCTGGGTAACACTTTGATGTACAGGCAGCTACCCATGACTGACTTTCATCTTTACACATGATAAAAGAATCCTCCTTAGACTATCCAATTTTTTTGTAATCTCTCTTAGACCACATATCTCTCCTTGTTAAGCTCACTGGCACGCTACCCTGTATTTGGTGAAGTCCAATAACCACATTCTAATTGTTTAACAATTTTCTCTATTTATACATGCGACATGTTTGGGCACCATAATTACTTATTTTGTAATTCTCAACCATACACTTCCAACCTTTCCTCCCTTTTCTTCATTTCTTCATTTTTCTTGTTTTGAATTTTGATTTTTTTCTTTCATTTTTGTTCTTTATTTTTTTTTTTTATTTGGATTCAACCAAAACCTAACAAATCTCTACCCTAACTCAAATACATCTTGACCACAAAATCAACCTCTATCAATTCTTCAAATCTCAAATGTAATAGAAACTCTATATTTGCAAATTTTCCCATAATGAACCATGCGTAACAACAAAAAGTTCCACCATGAAAAAAAACAAAAACTTGTCAAATAAATTACATGCATGAGAATTAGATCGAACATAACACTCAATATTTTATATGATTTGACTAACATGCTTATATTCATCATTATCTATTATCATTTGTTTATTCATTTATACCATTCTTATATCAAATCAAATTTTCAATTGCTCACTATTGCTATACTTTTTTCTTATTTACCTCTATCTCTTATACACTAAGCCCATGATTATACAAGATAAATGGCATCGTTTAGTAACACACCCTCATAGTTGCTTACCAATATCAAACTCATATCTCGCCAATGATAGAGTTGTCTTTAGAGTATTTATCCTTTTGGTAATCTTTCTCTACTAACGTTTGTTCGCTTTTAATGGTGGTGACTAACAGAAGTTGGAAAGTTTTCTCTTACCTTAAAACTCGGTGCAAAATATAATTCACTAAAATATGGTATACGATGTGTTATTAGGAGCAAAATATACAATGCAAACTGTAATTTTACATTTCTTATTTACTCATTGATAATCTACTTTGTGAGTGAGAGAGAAAGAGTACCACAACAACAACAAACTAAACCTTAATTTCAAATTTTAGGTCGATCATTTGAAAGACCAATATAGCACAGAGGAGAAGAATAAAAGAATAATATAAAATTAAAGTTTGAAAACAAAATAGAGAAAATAAAATTAAAAAACAAAAATAATGAAAAGAAAAGATAAAAAAATAAACTATACATAGAAACTTAAAAATAATAATAATAATAATAATAAATTATTCAGTTGGTTCAGATTCTCTTGTGTCACTTATTTATATTTAAAGTAATCTGTTCAACTAAACTTTTGACATTCATATGTTCATGAATAATTTTTATCTACATCTTCAACGGTCTATCTAGATATTTCAATAAATTTTCTACTTTTAAGATCTTGCTCCTCTTGACGAGTGCATTTTTGGGTCGTTATTGCAAATGTTCAAATAACCTTAGACGATACTTTTTTGTCTTATCCACAATTAAATTCACTCCCAACTTAATATGTATCTTTTAATTTTTAATCTTATCTTTTTTAATTTTTATCACATATCTATATGAGTATTTTCATTTCAATTATAATCATTTTATGTTCTTATTGTTGTTTAATGGTCCAACACTCTATATCATACAAAAATGCAGATCTTACCGCGATTCAATAATGCTTTTCCTTTAACTGCAATGGTATCATGCAACCAAATGCATTTCTTTATTTCATTAACCTATTTGAATCCAATAATTCATATTTCCATTTGTATTGTCATCGCTTTGAATGATAGATCTAAGATATCTAAAATATTCACTTTTTGTTACATCATGTTTTTTTAATTTAATCGTTTTTTCATCATTTTGATAAATGCCACCAAACATATATATATCATATACTTAGTTTTTAACCAATTCAATTTAAATTCTCTGAATTTTAGTATATTCCTCCATAACTCCAATTTAACATTAATATACTCTCTTGTTTCATCGATCTACTCTATATCATTTGGAAAAAATATACACTATGGTAGTTCATGTTGAATGATCTTTGTTATTTCATCTATCACTATTACAAAAATAAGAAAATTTAATGTCGAATCTTGGTGAAATTCAATGTTAATCGGGAAACTATCACTTAAACTCTCGCAGGTTCTTATATTGGTAACACGTTCCTCATATATATCTTTGATGAGGTCAATGTATCTCAAAGCAATTCTGTTCTTCATCAACATTTATCACAGTATATCTCTGAAAACCCTATCATATGCTTTTTCTATATAAATGAATATCATATACAAGTCTATTTTCTATATTCTAAACGTTTTCATCAAATGTTTGAGTTAGTGAATGGTTTCAATAGTGAATTGTACTGACATAAATTCAAATTGATTATAAGATACACTTATTTTCAATTTCAAACTATACTCCATCACTCCCTCCCATAACTTTATAGTATGACTAATAAGTTTAATCTTTGTAATTAGAACAATTTTGTACATCTTCGTTATTTTTATGTAGTGGTACAATTTTGCTCTCTCTCCGTATTTGGAGTATTTTCTTGGTTTGTCAGATTTTGTTAAAAAGATATGTCAATATTTTTATCCTCATTTTACCCAAACACTTATCCATCTCAACATGGATATTATCGAATCTTATGATTTTATTATTTTTCATTTTCTTTAAGGCATCCCTTCATGAAAATGAATTTTGCGTTTAAAATTCTTATTGATCTCCTCTACAGGTATTGCGATATCGCCGATATTTTTTGTATTCTTAATATTAAAGAGGTTATCAAAATAATCTCTCCAACACTTTCTTGTGTCCTTGTGCCTTACAATGACACTACTGATCTCACTCTTAATACAAGTAACACCATTTAGATCTTTTCACTTTCTATCTTTTAGTTTGACAATTATATATATATATATATATTTCTTTTTTTTCATCTTTAGTCTCTAGTTTCTTATATAATTTATTTTATATATTATTTTTTAATTTGTGAATCTTTTTCACTTTTTTTTGGCAATCTTGTACTCCTCAAATTTATTGCTACTTCTCTTATTTTTAAGATTTCTATAATACTCTCATTTGGTTCATATAACAGTTTGGATTTTCTCATTTTACCACCATGACTCTTGTCTTGGTGCCTGACCTTTAAATATGCCAAGAACTTCCTTACCTAAATTCTTAATATTATTAGACATTTCTATCCATATAATTTCCAAATCATTATTAGCAGATCAGGTAGCTACTTAAATTAATTTGTCTCTAAAGTTTGCTACCTTTTCCTCTTTCAGATTTCACTATTTAATTCTTAACTCTATAAATTGGTGATCTTTCTTGGCCTTTTAGGCACATGCATCCCTAAAACTAAAAATCTATATTGAGTTGTTACACTTTCCCCTTATATAACCTTACAATCCCTATAAGTCTTTCTATTGTCCATTCTGGTGAGGAAGAAATCTATTTAGCCGGTATTTGACCCACTTCTATATGTAATTATGTACGATTTTCTTTTCTTAAAGAAAGTGTTTACGAGTATTAAATCGAATATCATGGCAAAGTCTAAAACGGTACCCCTGCCTCATTCCTATTATTAAAATCAAAGTTTCCATGTATGGTTTCAAATCTCTCGTTATTCTCATTTACATGCTCATTTAGATTTTCAATAAATAATTTCTCCCCACTAGATATGACATGTATAAATTAATCTAGATGTTTCAAAAAATGTTGTTTACTAGTTGTGTCTATACTTAAACACTGACTATATTAATTATGTTTTCTTCACTAACTAATTTGACAAGCAAAATTCTATCTTATTTGCTTTTGATCTCCGCTACATTCTCTTGTAAGTGTTCATGGACAATTATCCACTAGAGAGAGTACTAGTAAAAAAATTGTCAAAGCCATATTTTGAAGTTTGTTGAATTGTTGTATAAATATCTATATTTTATATTTTGAATAACTACTATCTCTTTCAAAAGATTAAGATATTGGAGGGAGGCGTTATTAATTATTCTTTTATTCTTAACACTTCCTCTTATGTATTGGGAAAAGATATTTTAAATAGAATAAAGGGTGCTCCGTCACTCTGATACCATATTATATTTTGCGTTTTCAAAAGCTTTTTGTGTTTCTAAAAGTTTAAACTAGTGCAGAAAGATATTGTTTATTATTTTGTAATTTAATACTATGCATCTTGAGAAAATGACCATTCCTAGCTTAGCATGTCATATTTAATAGCTTCATGAGCTTAAGATAATCTAATAAGGGCATTTTCGTTGAGAATTGTTTCATCATCAAAACAACTCAGGCAGGTAACTAGGCCAACATTTCACACTTCTATGCATGTATTTTTTAAGTTTGTTGTATTGACATATCTGTATCTATGCTTCTTTGGCACTCGTATGTCATATTCATGGCTTAGCTGAGATTACCATTATCCTATGGGAGCATTTTTCGTTGAGAAATGTTACAACAATGACACAATTCGGTCAGGGAGCTAGGCCAATGTACATGTAGATGTTCATGTATATACATAGATAGAGATGTAAATTTATATAACACACACACACACACACATAATTATTCCAGTTGGATAATGAGCAGTATGCATATTTACTAAATTTATAATTTTCAAATGGTTGAACCAATTTCACCATTTCTGCGCAATAAACTAATATTTCTAGATTCAATTTGTTGTGATTGTCATTTATTGAATTATATTTAGTTGATTATATGTTTTGGGCATGCTCACCCTATTACTTCAACTTGTAGGGCGATTCTCTATATTTGCGTGTCTTCTATTTTTGTTAACACATTTTTGTTCCTTTTCTGGACAGCATTCAAAAGAAAAGGAGAAAAAAGAAATGGAAAAATGAGGCGTCTCAATCCTATTATGCACACCTGGTGACTGGAGAGGCTTGAATTAGATGGAGCGCATCATCTCAGTTGGCTTCTTGTGTAACATCTAACAATTGATTTTAGGGTCTTTTTTTTGATCTACCAAATGAAGAAAGAAGAGCCTCTGAACCGTTAGCTCAAAAGACTGCTTGGTAATTTGATTTGATTACAAATTTAAAATAAAATTTTGAATTAGGAAATCTACTTGTCTGTTCTGGCAGAAAGTGAGGTTTATGTAAGATATCCCTTTTCTTGGTAACTATTTAGTAGAGTTCCAATTATTTCCATATATATGTATATGTACTGGCCATGTCCATTGTTTCGTTGTTGAAGATGGGGATGGCTTGCAATTTCTGATAATTGGGTTCATGTTGTTTGTTTGGACATGCAAAGACATGGGATTTCTAATTTGGGCAAATTGTAACATATAAATGCTTGTGGTACTGGTGTTGGGGACGGAAAACTGACACAGGATTCAGGACACCATTTGGCGGTGTGCTGCCACCAGAGATCCTACAGGCATTTATTTTCAACCGGACAGATATGACGCATATAAGCATTTGTTTTCCCTTTCTCCGTGTATTGGTTATACGGTAGGATAGTCTTATTCTTCTTCTTTTTCTTCATTAATTGTGTTTTCATCTGTGCTGTGTTGCACTCCTTCAAAAACCCCGGACTGTTCTAGTTTCCCTAGTCTTCTGAATTCTATCCTAGAGCCGAGCCAAACCTAGTTGGAAATTGTTCTTAGCGCTAGCACCTCACTCCTCGTGTCTCCTCTTGATTACTTTTCCTACTTAGTTTAACTCTCTCTCTCTCTCTCTCCTTTTCTCTCTTGAAAGTTTATATAGAAGTGGTTCTTAGCAACCGGGCGGAGCCTGAGATTCAATCCTCTCTCCTAGGCCACCGCATTGACTCATTCTTCTCACTTTTTTTTTTTCTTTTTTGGTAAATACTCATTCTTCTCACTGGGAACAGTAGAACATGGCTTTGTCAAAGAAGCCGGTTCCTCTTATTACCTTATTTGTAGGGATGTTGTAGCTGTTGACGATGGGGTTGCTTCCCTTTGCTCAGAAAGAAGAGGACGCTAAGATGAGAGCGGAAGAAGCCACGAACAAGGCAGCGCAGTCTGGGAAAGAAGCCGAAGAAGCATCTGAGACTTGGGCCAAGTGGGCTAAAGAAAAACTGTCTGAGGGTCTCGGCTTCAGTAGGCCCACCAAACCCGGAATAAGCTTTGTAATTTATACTTTAAGACAGCAAACACCCCGCAGCATCATGAGTGCAAAGCGAACTATTCTTTCACTAATAAAAGCAAACACCCCCTTCTTTTTTTCCTTGCGGGTTTTACTAACTGGTCTTGTTAATGGCGCCGATACTTGTTAAAATCATATTTTCTTAAATAATGATCCAAATATGTTTGGTTGAAATTCTTCCGTATGTCCGGGATGGCACCATATCATGGTTATATGGTACTTCGAGTCATCAATTTCTTTCCATTTGTCAATGGAAATCCACTTTAATAATTTAAATCATGCTCACTCTGAAAACTGTTTTCCGTTAAACAATATAATTTCAACTTCTTCATTTGATTCTCCTCCTCGCATTAAAGCAAGGATTCGTGCAATGTCCTGTGGCAATTCTCATCGACTCATGTTCAAGTTCATATTTATGCCCTAGGGGTTGCATCTTCTACTCAATTTTTCTTGCTTAAAAATCAACAGATATACATATACGAGTGTGTTCCCCCCCCCCTGCCCCCCAAAAAAAAAGTCACATGGGTGCAGCTTGACTGCTGAGTCGAGGTCATTGTTGGTGTGGAGTGGAGGTGCCTCTACAGTCTGTACCAAGGAAGGATCCTATTCTCTTACACACACACAGATTATTATTATTATTATTTAGTTGCAGATACATTAGGATCGGGAGCAGGACATTACGGTACAGACAAGGCTGCGGGAATGGGGGATGGTGCAGCTGAAAAGCTTCAAGAGGCCAAGTCTTTGTCCCACAGCGCCCAGGAAGCCAAAGGCAAGGCCTCCCACAAGGCTGGAGAGGCCGTGGACAAGACCTCCCAAACAGCACAGGAAGCCCAGGAGAAGGCATCCCAGAAAGTAGGAGAGGCTGCGGAGAAGACCTCCCAGACGGCACAGGCAGCCAAGGAGGTCTCTGCAACGGTCAGCAGAAACAGCCACTCTGAGCTAGACAAAAGTAACTACCATGGTAACAAACTTACAAACTGTCTAATTGTCTAACCATCACTAACAACTCCATAAATAGTGGTTAGGATCAACTAAAAATCAGAATGGTTAGCAAGTCCTTTCAGCTCTACAAATGATAGCTGGATGTATAAATAGTCTGGAAAGTATGAAGAGGAGCAAGGAATAAAATCACAGAGATTCTCTCTCTCTCTCTCTCTCCTTTTCTCTCTTTCTCTCCTCATTCTCTTCTTTCAAATCTCTTCTCTGCAGAAAGTTCCTCTGCAACCAGATCTTTGCCCTCACTAGTACCTTCATTAAATTATCGTCTAAATCATTACTCTGTAACTATTTCCTGCTCTTAGTCAACTTGCAGCTTGAAGACATAGGCCGTGACAAATTTTGGTATCAGAGCCATAGATTCTTGGCAGGCAATTTAGATGGCAGAGGGAACAAGATCGAAGATGATAGAGGATCAATTCAAGAAACAGGATAACAGAATTCAAGAAATGGCTATCAAATTCCATGAAAGGCATATTGAGTTAGGAAGGAGACTCAATGAACAAAGTAAGACACTTGAAGAACAAAATAAGAAAATAGACAGCCTTGTAGCTATTATGGATGATCGATTCAATACCATCATGCAGATGATGAATAAGGATAGAAATGAGGAGTCTGAAGTTGATCGACTATTGAAAACTCCTATTCTACCCACACCAACAGAAGGAAGGCTAAAGGGAGATGCACTGAACTTCACAACCAAGAAGGATCTGCTCCCAAAAAGTGTTATTCCGAACCTGCCAAGGATAGAATTACCTTTATTTACTGGGCATAATCCACATACCTTGTTGAGGAAATGCCAATTTTTTTTTTCAATCTATCAAATATCTAGACAAATGTGGGTGTGTACAATTGAGATGTATCTGGATGGTAAAGCAGAAGTATGGTTTCAGGGATTAAAGATGGTCAAAAAAGAGATTGAATGGGAAGAATTCACCAGATTACTTTGTCAGCGATTTGAAGATAAAGGAGTTCAAGATGAAATAGAAGAGTTTAATAAGTTACATCAAACTAGAACAGTAGCAGAATATCAGGAAAAGTTTGAAGAGCTATGGTCAGTCATGTTGAATAAGAATCCCAATCTCACTCAATCTTTCTTTATCTCTAGCTTTATAAGTGGAGTAAAGGAAGAAATAAAGCCTGTTTTGAGAACGATGAAACCAACATCCCTACTACTGGTATTTGAAATTGCTATGCTACAAGAACAGGCCATTGGATTCAGTAAACCCAGGAGAGGAACAACAAACAAAGGTTGGGAAGTACATGATTCAAAGGTGGGTCAGGCAGGAGTCACGAATAAAGGAAAATTGGGGCCAGTGGTATTCTTGAAAGTAAAATAGGTACGGTATCCTCATAAGAAATGCAATTTAGAAGGGCCAACAACTTGTGCTTCCAATGTGAGGAAAATTACTCTCCAAGACACCAGTGCAGGCTTAAGTTTCTCAACCTAATGATAACAGCAGAGGAAGAAGAAGAGGCAGAGCTAGAGAACAATAAAGAAGAGGCAGCACTTACAGGTGAAGTTTATGAGGTTCCTTTATGTGCTCTATCTGGTTCATTTAAAAGGCAAACTATAGCATTGCAGGGTACTATAAGAGACATCCTGATAGCTCATGGTAGACCTTTGGGAGTTCAAATAGTTTCTTAAATCAAAACTTGGTAGAAGAACTTAAGTTGAGACCAGAAGTAGCTAATCCCTTACATGCCATATTAGCTGATGGGAGTAAAGTAAGTAGCTTTACTCAAGTAAAGGGAGTTAAATGGACTGTACAGGGGTACGAATTTTCTTTTGATTTAAGGCTAATACAAATGGGTAGTTGGGACATCATACTAGGAGTGGATTGGATGTATGATTTTAGACCAATAACCTTTGACTTTAAACTATTGCAAGTTAAGCTAGCTAGAAAGGAGGGTGAAGTAGTCTTAATGGGCATGGTTAAGAACTCTAGAATGAAGCTTATTCATGGGAAAACCACTAGGAAATTCATAAAGCAGTTGCTCCTGTAACATCGTTCTCTTGCGGTGTCCGTACTAGTATTCCCTTGTTCATGAAATTAAATAAAATATTTCTCATTTATATATAGAGAGAAATTTTTATTTATATTGATTTTCGATTTTGGGATCTAATTGGAATTTTTGGCATATTTAAAATATCCGTATTTTCGATTTACAATTAATCTTATTTTGTTAAAAAATTTGAAACCTTGAAAAATAAAGTGAGTATAAAAAATATATATATTTCCTTTATTAATTAAATTACTTATTTACTCATTTATTTATTTATAAATCTATTTTTATAAAAATATATATATTAATAAATAATAATAATAATGATAATAATAAAAAAAAAAATAGGGCTAATAGCCTAATTCCTCTCCTCTCTCTCTCTCTACTCTCTCCCTCACCCGCCTCTTCACCTTCCTCCCTGCGGCGCTTCCTCCTCGCCGCGGCCCGCCAGGCTGCGACCGTCCGCCTTCACCACCACCCACGGCCACCCGCAACCACTGATCACTTCTCTCCACCTCCCCCTCGGTCTCACTCTCTATCGCTCTCTTTCCCTCTCTATCCCTCACGGTCTAGCGATTCACTCTCTCTCTCACCCTCGATTTCGTAACCACCACCTCTGCCGCCGCTGTCTTCCTTCAACACCACCAACCACCGTAGCCCCACACTCTCTCTCTCTGTTTCTCCCTATCTCTCTCCCTACGCGCGCGATAGCGCGCGACAGCTCCTTGCGCGCGTGCGACTGCTCGCGCGATAGCCCTGCCCCAGTGCTCGCGAGACAGCCCCTACGGGCGCGTGACCCCGCGCGAGACCGCCCTTGCGCGCGCGATGGCCCACGGTCTTTCCCCTGTTCTCCCAACCGTGCACCGCTCACTGTTGGGAGCCTGTTTCGATTATCCCAAAGCCCAAGCCTGTAGTGCAGACCTTCGAAGAACCCTAGGCTGCCTACAAACTCCATTCTCTGCGTTAGGTAAGATGAGTTAATTCTAGGGTTTCGATATGCTCTTGATGATTAATTTAAATTTCTGGACCTTGCTTCGAATTTGAAGCATTGCAGGTCTTGGACTGAGTAGAACAAAGTTTGGATCACAGGATTGTGAATTGCGAAGACCCTACGTGAGGATTTCTAACTCACTCGATTTATTTGGACGAATTTAGGTAAATTAGAGCAAGAGTGTATTGCATATGTTAGGATGAATGTTAGAGTAGATATGAAATGCGTTGTTTGACATTATATGTTATTATTTAGGTTAAGTATAGAATTTTATATGAAATTGAGCTGTTTCGAATGATAGAATTGAGTTAAATTGATTTAAATGGTTTCTCTTAGAGTTTAATTTGACGAATGCATGAAAATAGTCGAAATTTGGGATTTGAGTTTAAGGATTGATGCAGTCTTTTCATTATAAGTTGTCCTACGTATAGGAAATCAAAATGCAACTTTTGTATTAAGAAAATAGACTCCAATACCTTGAAAATGACATATGGTTTGAAGCATTTGGATGGAAATTGAAAAGTGTATGATTTTTCAAAGATTTTTCTATTTTGTAGACAATTTATTAATTTACGCATGTTTCCAACTTTGAGTGGTTTTGGAGTTGAATTAGACTTGGTTTTGATAATGTTATTTATTTATAAATGAAATGCAATTGATGACATTAGAGTCTATTCATAAAGTGGAGAATTGAGATTTGTATAAAATTTGGGGAAATAGATGAACCCTAAAATATTTGGAAATTAATGACGAAATTGTGATTTTGTGTTAGGAAAATATGAAAACCCTTGTTATGGGATTTTATTTGATGATAATTACGATGTTTAATTAGGCTAATCTTTGGGGGACTTGAAAGGACTCAAATTGAATTAGATCCAATATGTGTAGGAGAAGTTACATCAATTTCTCTGTGGCTATACAAATGCAAATTCTGAATTGTTTTAGAAAATGATTTTAAGTGGAATTGATGTTCAATGCCTTAGGATAACATGTTCAGGTTCAAAGGAGGAATTTGATTTGGTTTGGTTTGGAATTTGGGAGTGCACACCCTCCCGTATACTGTGAGTGGGACCCTAATCTCTTGCATGAAATAGTGAAACCTGATTTTATCGTGTTTTTAATAAAAACATGCTTTTGATATGCATTGTCTCGACGTATGGAATTGAAATTCAAATCTGTTTTGTGATTATTGGAGTGTCGTACTTATGTTTCTACGATTATGCATCCATGTTTGAAAAGAAATGAAATTGTGCCATGATTTGAGAAACGGAATGTTTGCTATTCGACCATTGCATTGGTTTGTTGAATTTAAATGATTTCGATGAAATTGTATTGGCACACAGATTTGAAATGTTTTAAAATCTGTGAGGACACTGGGATACCCACTTGTGATGATATGATTCTTACTTGCGGGACGTTGTGCCTTTGTGATACTATGATGATGACATTGATGATTCCGTAGCTACGAAGGGACTTTGTAAAGGTACGGGTTGCCCGGATACGCTTCTGCAGGAGGTATCCGCAAACGTCAAGTTTATATTTATTCATAGGCGCGGCCGGTTGAACCCACATCGGGGGAGGACGTGTGTGACGCCACCGTCCAGCACCGGGCGAGGTCCTATTTGATGAGCCTGGGTAAGCAAGGAGCTAAGCCAATGGCCAATGTTGGGGTAGAGAGCTACTTTTGAAACACTTTGCATAAGAAAACTCCTGATTTCGCCTGTCCTTGGTCATGGTTGACCCTTGCTAGGATTCTTTCGGCTTGCTCTACGTTATACTTGATTTTAAATGGATGCATATATGTATGATATCGTGTGATTGAATAAATGAGTTTATTTTATTGAACATATCATGATTTATTGCGAAACTTGAGTTATTGTTTACGAATGATATTATTTGACACTCCAATGTTTACCTACACTATTAATACTTGAGATTAATCCCCTCACTCACTGAGTATCCTCCCATAGATACTCACCCCTCCTCTCTCCCTCCTCCAAACGGGGATTATTGTTTTGGGAGCGGCGCATCAGATTTTGGAGTTTTGGTGGATTTGGGTGATTCACGCCGGTGAGATCTTAAGTTAAATTTGAAAGATGAATTTAGTATTTTATTTTCGACCAAGGTCTTGTTGAGGTTCGTAGTTGGCCGTGTACTTATTTTGGGATAGTGTATAATTTATGTATGTTTTATTTGCGAAACTCTCATATTTCATTTGCATTGAAACAATTGTACGTATTTGAATAATACTTGGGAAAATTATTATAAATTGAATAAAAACTTAGGTCCACTTCGGTATAACGGCTACTCATTCTCCAAGTTGGGCATGACGGTAGTAGGAGTCTTATGACTAGGATTGTTAGTAATTTATTTAGCCTATACGTTGTACGGATGTCGGTTGCCGGGATTTATTGGTTTTGGAAGGGCGAGATGACCATTTGTTTAATTTACAAGATGATTTTAAATTATACAGGTTTATTTGTACATTGGAGACCTCCGATTTATGGGGATTCGCACGATTTTGTAGAAATACGGCCGGTATCGAGGACAACGGTCAGTTCATTCACGATTCAGGTTCGGGAAGTGTAGATTCGGTTGGTGGCATCAGAACTCTAGGTTGAGAGTTGTGTTTTATAAAAGAGTTTTGAAAGTATTCCCAAGTATGATTTAAGTATCTCAATGCATATATGAGTTTACCATTTCGGTCATGGGATCCCGATTACATGGTCTTAGGCATATGGGTTATTCTTTTAGGGGTTAGATACGGTGCGTGGCCAAGTCTCCAAATCGGATCGTGGCCGGCCTACGTTACCACGGATGCCGTTGTATTTTTCGAGAAAATCGGCGGACATTTCTCCCCGTAAATCAGTTCTACATGTACATGTTCGCTCTGTTTAATCTGTAAAATTAAAAATCATCCGTAAATTAAACAAATGGTCATCCCGGACTCAAAACAATCCACCAAAATCTCACCACCGACATCCAGACAATGCAAGGCTAGCATCCTGTTTGAGTCCTAGCCACGTGCCTCCTCTTTTGTCCTTCCACTAGAGCGCATAGCGTCCGCCCCTACACCAAAAGCGGGCCTAAATTTATGCAAATGTATTACAAATTCCCAAGTTAACACTTTAAATATTTACAAATGCCTCAATGTAAGTGAAATATGAGAGTTTCGCAAATAAACATACATAAATTATACAATCATTCCAAAATATGTCCACGGTCGACTACGGACCTCCCGATATCAAGACCACTTGAAGGTCGACATAAATACAAGTTCATATTTACAAGTTAAAACATAAATCTCACCGTCGTAAATACCAATCCACCAACAAGCTCCAAAATGCGAAAGCGTCGCTCTAGCATCATAATCTGTCTGGGGAGGAAGAAGAGGAGGGTAAGTACTCAGGAAAGAAATACTCGGTGGTGGTAGGTCAATGTAATCGTGTAATGTAAATTGTAAAGCTGGAGTGTCAAAACATAAGTATACAAATCATATTTCAAATCCTCATGCTTTTCATTTCAACAATATATCATTACTTTTACATTACCAAGTCAAATATGCATCCAAAACATGTCATCAAATCATAGAGCTGCCAATGAAAATGTCAGTAGAGGTCTACCACGACCTATAATGATAGCACAGTGTTTTATGCGATTTTATTTAAAGTGCTCTCTGCAGCGTTGGCCAGCCAGTCTCGTCCGAGGTTCTAGACTTGGAGAGTGTATCCAAATCCTCCCCCTTTCGGGTTCGGCACAGCTAATGCGGGTGTCGTAAATATAATCTAGGCAACTCGTGGGATACCCAGGCCTAGGCATATCCCGGAGGCTGCACCCAGCGCCTCTCCACGGTGTCCTCGCCATTAGCTACGGAACAATACATACGCCCTCAAGGCCAAAATCAATATCATATCAAATACGTACGTAAATCGGGTTCACAACAAAATGCAACATTTAGCATAAAATGACACATTATACATTTTCAACCACATGGATGCATATTTTTCATATTTCAACCAAATTTTTGGACACTCCATCGGTTCCTAAAAATCATTTCCAAAACCGGTCAAAACATTTCAAGCACACGATAAATCATGCTCATTTATCAAGCCCCATTTCACTTGAGGTTTACATATTAAACGAAAATATTAGAAATAAATCCACTCACGTTTTTGGGAGAGGATAGCCCACTCCCCAATAAACCACAATACATAGAACAAAGCTTCCCTCAATCAGATGTAAACAAGTATGAAGGCAAACCGTCCTGATTTCACACCTGCGTAGTCATGGAAATAGCTATAACTTCTGCTATACAAGTCCAAATCAGATGGTTCTTATCTCCAAATTAAACATAAGACCTAGACCTAAAAACTTTCTTGTTTTTGGGCTAATAGTGAGTCAGATCAGAAGAGGTCGCTAAGTGAGTCTGGAGTCACTGCTAAAAACAGGACAGAACATAATTTTTTTTTTTTTTTGTAAGTGATATAACTTTGAAAATCCACTAAAAATCCAACTCATCTCCAAATCAAACAGGAGCCATATCTCAGGATGTCTAGAATCCAATGCAGAAAACCTCATATCATTTTGGAGTTATGTTAAAGAGAGGATTATGATAAAGAAGTACATCTTTGTCCCAATGTCTAAATGCATGTATTTTCCTTCCATTTTCTCATGCCATATCTAAGTTGTTTGGGTCATTACCTTAACTCCATGTGTTTGTTATACCTACAACAAGTCTACAAAAATTTAAGTGTTGGCATACTTCAAATGCCCTTAGCAAAAGTAACTGTTTGACACACAGCATGCTCCATACACTGTGCACAGTGTAACACAGTAGCCCATACGCATACTTTTGCACCAACATCCATGGAAATGCTACAAATTTAAGCACATGAACTCTCTAAACTTCAACACATTCCCAACATCAAAAACCTTCCTTTACAAGCATGAAATGGCATCCCTTTGATACACACAATGATTACCAGAAATTCCTGCACTTTTACCTATACTCAAGTCTCTAAATGTACTTGTTTCTCAAACATTACTAATTCAAGCAAATTCTGCACATGTTTGCTTCCCATTTCCATGCCATAATGCATACATTCCTGCCCACATACCAAAAGTCTGCACACTTTTGCATCTCATTCATATGCCAAAACACACATAATTTCACACCATTTTCCCATACTTAAAATCTGCCCATATATAGGTTGATTAAGGACATATTTTTATACTCAAACCAAAGCTAAAAACAAGTCCAAACTTCTACCGCACATGAGCCATGCCTCGGACTCCTCAAATGCATAATTTCATACACACATAGTCAATAACACACCCACACTTCAATGCCAAAAACACAAGTACATCAAATCCACATTTTAACATTAAAATCCCATTAAAACCCATCAAATTTCATACTCAAAGTTATAAATTTTTCAATACATGTTTCTTAGGGTTTCCCCCTCCGTATGTGCTCATTTTAAGACTTAAATCAAACATTTACACAATCACCTTTTCTAGATTCTCATTTCATCACTTTCATTCCATTTATAAACAATTAATCAAATCAAATTCAAATCGATTCAATCTTAAAACCAATCAAAATTAGATACGCTTAAAATAAATAAGTTTCTATTTGGAAAATCTTTGAAAAAATCATACACTTTTCAATTCTCATCTGATTTCTTCAAACCATATGTCATTTTAAAGGTATTGAAACCTATTTTCATAATGTCTGATTGTATTTGACTTACCTATATCCTTAACACCAACTATAATAATGCAAAACAACGCACCAATCCTTAGGCTAAAATCCCCAATTTTGTTGTTTTCATACATATGTCAAATTAAATACAAAAAACCATTTAAATCCAATTCGATTAGATTCTATCACTCCTTTAACATAACTCCTTTCATATCAGACACTAGACTTGTGCTTATTGTTCCAAACATAGGATTTCAAAAATTTTGTTATTCCAATCGAACATACGTTCTAAACCTATACAACACTTTAACATGCTAATTTCACCTAAATGCATTCTAATTTCATTCAATTAATGAAAAAGACCCAAAAATCTCTTTCCCTAGGTTTCCATGATCCACAACCCTAACGTTAGGTAAGCCTCCAACTACGATGCGGACATATGACCACTTCAAATTAAAGTAAATTTAATTAGTTAATCTTAATTTAATAAGAATCAAAACCCTAAATCTATAGGTCAGAACTTTAAGTCGCCCTTCACAAGAAATTAGTCCTTGACAGTCTAGAGTTTTCGGTTGGGAGGACTTCCGCGAACAGGCGAGAACACTCGCGACGAGAGAAACAAGTGCATGCGACGCTAGGGCAGGGCAGTTGCACGGCAGGTTGCCTTATTTGTCGCGCGCGCCTGCAAGGAGAGGGAGGAGCAGAGCGAGACCCCAGAGAACAATGAAGCTGAAATAAAGAGAAAACTCACGGGAGGGAGAGAAATAGCGCAACGGAGATCGCGCAAAATGAATTGAGTGAGAAAGTAGGAAATAGAGAGAGAGACGAGAGGTGAGAGATGAAGGCGGGTGGTTGTTCAAGGTGGAGGGAGGTGGGCGGTGGTTGCGATGCGGCCGAAGGGGGCCACGGCGGGGAACGCGAAGGGATTCGCGAGGGGTGAGAGAGAGTCGCGGGTGAGGAGAGAAGCCGAGAGAGAGAGAAGGAGAGAGAGAGATGAGAGAGAGAAGGTGGGTCGACGGCAAGTGGGGGCGGTCGATGGCGGTGGCGACGGCCCGGCAGCCGAGGCGGGGTGAGGGTGCCGGCGCGGGAGAGGGAGAGGAGGAAGACGGGATGGGAGAAGAGGGAGGGGGGGGAGAGAATTAGGGCTTTTGAGCCCCTAGTCCGATTTTTTTATTATTGTGTGTGCTTATTATTTGTATATATATTTGGATAGATTTGGAAATTATTAAATGAGGAAATAAATAATTTAATAAATGAAAAAAGAAATATATTTATATTGTTATATATACTTTATTATTTATTTTAATAATTGGGCTATACCAAAAGTTTGAATTAAAACCCAAAAATCGAAAATCAATGCAATTTAATTTAAAAAAAATTTATATATAGAACGGAGGAATATTTTATATATATATTCCATGAGCCCCATATGTTGTCTGTTTCCCCGCTATATGGGTGTTTCGATCGTATCTAACCTAACATATTGGTTCTATGGGTTCTTAAGTGATAAGTTTATTCATTTAGGGGTTAGTTACTTAGTAGCTAACCACAATCTTTGAATCATTTCTAATTTAAGGTCTTCCTTTGTAAGGCTATGATTACTAGACGAGGTACTAGATTTGTACCTGAGACATCTAGAATACTCGAGGATGTTTCCTCGTCAGGTGTACCGTTTAGCACTCTCTCGGCCAGCTATTATAGCGCAGTTCTATCACCATCATTTGATGCGTTTATGCGGTGTATATATGGTACACCTCCCGTGGATTGAATACCTTGATTCATAACTCAAATTCTTTTAGGGGGTTAGTTACTCCGTAGCTAATCATAATCCATGATTTTCACTTAATGAAAAGGTGCTACGTATATGTAAAACTATGCCGCCTAGGCGTAGTAGGCCCCTTCGGTGCATCAGTGCACCACTGAAAGTCCTCGGTGTACGTGCACTTGTGGCACCCAAGATTCCACGGTACCACGGGATGCTTCCTCTACTCACGCACCTTCACTAGTGCCACC